>LBNU01023016.1:68503-97618 GCA_014162995.1 Artemisia annua
CTAAAGGACATGATAGGCCTAACAAACGGCAAGAGACTGCTAAGGCTTATGCTATGGGCAAAGGAGAGCAGAAAAACACTGGAGGAAGTAAACCCTGGTATAAAAGGTGTAATCGCTACCATGAAGGAAGATGTGGTGTGATATGTAGGAACTGTGCGAAGCCAGGACACCTTGCTAAGGATTGTAGATCCCGACCCCTGGCTATGGCACAAGCTGCACCAGAAAATGATTGGAAGGCGAATATCACCTGCTTTGGATGTGGTAAGAAGGGACACTATAGGAATGAGTGTCGTGAGCCGTTGGCTGTTAGTAATGTTGGGAATGGAGGAGATCGGGGGTATCGAGGTAATGGAAACTCGAGGTACCATCAAGGACACCAAGGAGCAGGAGGAAATCGTGCTATGCAATCGATTGAGGCTCCGCAAGTGAAGGTGGAAGTGGAAGCAGCTCAAGGGAGAGTGTACGCGGTTGGCAAGGAGTTCAGGGAAGACCCGAACGTCGTCACGGGTACGTTCCTTCTCAACAATCGCTATGCTTCCATACTTTTTGATACGGGTGCCGATAGGAGTTTCGTGTCCATTACGTTTATGCCTTTATTAGGAGTAACCCCGATGCCTCTAGGAATTAACTATGATGTAGAATTAGCTAATGGGAATGTTGAGAGGATAAGCACTATATTGCGTGGATGCACGTTGAATTTCCTTAATCGCCCTTTTAATATAGACCTGTTGCCGGTCACACTAGGAAGTTTTGACGTCATTATTGGGATGGATTGGTTGTCGAAGTATCATGCGAACATAGTATGCGACGAAAAGATTGTGCGAGTGCCTTACGGCAAGGAGTTATTGAGTATACAAGGAGATCGAGGCGACCGTGGAAATCTTTCCCGGTTGGGTGTCATCTCTTGTACTAAGATACCAAAGTTGCTTGAAAAAGGATGTTGTCTCTTTATGGCACAAATTTCTAGTAGGAAAGGAGAAGAGAAGAAGAGCGAGAAGAGTATTGAGGAGGTGCATATAGTTAGAGATTTTCCGGATGTGTTCCCAGACGACTTTCCCGGACTTCCGCCTAAAAGACAAGTAGAGTTTCAGATTGAGTTGATGCATGGTGCTGCTCCTGTAGCCTGCGCACCTTATCGGCTCGCTCCTTCTGAATTGGAGGAATTGTCAAAGCAATTGACAGAGTTGACGGAGAAGGGATTTATACGTCCAAGTTCGTCACCGTGGGGAGCCCCGGTGTTATTCGTGAAGAAGAAGGACGGATCGTTCCGTATGTGTATCGACTATCGAGAGTTGAATAAGCTTACGGTTAAGAATAGATACCCTTTGCCTAGGATCGACGACTTATTCGATCAGCTTCAAGGGTCGAGCATCTATTCGAAGATAGACCTGAGATCAGGATATCACCAACTTAGGGTTCGAGAAGAAGATATCCCTAAGACTGCGTTTAGAACACGCTACGGGCATTATGAGTTCCAAGTGATGCCGTTTGGTTTAACCAACGCGCCTGCTGTATTCATGGACCTTATGAACCGCGTGTGTAAGCCGTACTTGGATAAGTTTGTGATAGTATTCATAGACGATATCCTAATTTACTCCAAGAGTAAGGAGGAACATGAGGAGCATTTGAGAATCATTTTGGAGTTATTGAGGCAAGAGCAACTGTATGCCAAATTCTCGAAGTGTGAATTTTGGATTCCAAAGGTGCAATTCTTGGGTCACGTGATAGATAGCGAAGGAGTACATGTGGATCCTTCGAAGATTGAGGCCATTAAAGAATGGACCGCTCCAACAACCCCATCAGAAGTTCGTCAATTCTTAGGTCTAGCGGGTTATTACCGGAGATTCATTGAGGGATTCTCTAAGATAGCCAAGTCGCTAACTAAGTTGACTCAAAAAGGTGTTAAGTATGAATGGGGAGAAAAGGAGGAGGAAGCGTTCCAATTGCTAAAAGAAAAGCTGTGTAGTGCGCCTATACTAGCCCTACCTGAAGGTAGTGAAGACTTTGTCGTGTATTGCGACGCTTCACACAAAGGTTTGGGAGCAGTTTTGATGCAACGAGAGAAGGTAATAGCTTATGCCTCTAGACAGCTTAAGAAACACGAGAAGAATTACACCACGCATGACTTAGAGTTAGGAGCCGTAGTGTTTGCCCTGAGGATTTGGAGACACTACTTATATGGCACCAAATGCGTCGTGTATACGGATCATAAGAGTTTGCAACATATCTTGAATCAAAAGGAGTTGAATATGAGACAACGTAGGTGGGTAGAGTTACTTAACGATTATGATTGCGAGATTCGTTATCACCCCGGGAAAGCCAACGTAGTGGCAGATGCCCTTAGTCGGAAGGAGAGAATTCCGCCGTTGAGAGTTAGATCCCTGGGAATGACGATTAACTCACCACTACCGTCTCAGATATTAGCCGCTCAAGCTGAAGCGCTAAAAGATGAAAATCGACCAGCCGAAAACATCTATGGAATGGTAGAGAGTAAGAATGGCTTTGTGAAGCGCAAAGATGGAATCTTATGCTTTGGAGAAAGGAGTTGGATACCTCTATATGGGGGAATTCGTGAGTTGATTATGCATGAGTCGCATAAATCAAAGTACTCTATACATCCAGGAGCTGATAAGATGTATCACGACTTGAAGAAACTTTATTGGTGGCCGAACATGAAGGCTGACGTGGCTCTATATGTCAGCAAATGCCTAACATGTTCTAGAGTGAAGGCCGAACATCAGAAACCGTCAGGGTTGTTGATTCAGCCTGAGATACCCGTTTGGAAATGGGAAAGGATTACCATGGACTTTATCACTAAGTTACCAAGAACAGCTAGTGGTTGTGACGCTATCTGGGTAATTGTCGATCGTTTGACAAAGTCTGCTCACTTCCTTGCGATTAGCGAGAGTGATAGTGTTGATAAGCTTGCCCGACTTTACGTGAAAGAGATTGTTTCTCGTCATGGCGTGCCGCTGTCCATCATTTCGGATCGTGATAGTCGTTTCACGTCATCTTTTTGGCAGTCACTCCAAACAGCTTTGGGGACTCGACTCGATATGAGTACCGCTTATCATCCCCAAACCGATGGTCAAAGTGAGAGAACCATCCAAACGTTGGAGGATATGCTTCGTGCTTGCGTGATTGATTTCGGAAAAGGCTGGGAGAAGTATTTACCCTTAGCCGAATTTTCGTACAATAATAGCTATCATACTAGCATTAAGGCCGCACCATTTGAGGCGTTGTATGGCCGAAAATGCCGTTCACCTATCTGCTGGGCAGAAGTTGGCGAGAGTCAACTTACAGGCCCTGAACTCATTCAAGAGACTACCGAGCAGATCGTTCGTATTCGAGAACGTCTGCAGACTGCTCGAGACCGTCAGAAAAGTTATGCCGATAAGAGACGTAAGCCCTTAGAATTCCGAGTAGGAGACCGAGTCATGTTGAAGATCTCCCCTTGGAAAGGCGTGATACGTTTTGGCAAACGTGGGAAGCTTAACCCCCGCTACATCGGTCCGTTTACCATCCTAGATAGGATTGGACCGGTGGCTTATCGATTGGAGTTACCTCAGGAATTGAGTAATGTTCATGATGTATTTCACGTTAGTAATTTGAAGAAGTGTCTTTCGGACGAAACCGTCGTGATTCCTGTGAAGGAAATTCGTGTTAATGAGAAATTGAACTTCGTTGAGGAACCTATTGAGATTTTGGATCGCGAGATCAAACGTTTGAAACGTAGTCGAATTCCGCTCGTTAAAGTTCGTTGGAACTCTCGTCATGGACCGGAATTCACGTGGGAGCGCGAAGATGAGTTTCGGAGGAAGTATCCTCGTCTCTTTGCGCCATTGTCATCGGGAAATTCTAAGTGAAACCCGGGACGGGTTTCTTCTGAGGCTGGGAGGCTGTGACAACCGGTAATTTTGGGACCTTTTCTAAATTCACCGCATTATATTTTTATAAACATGAGAATTGAGTTATCGATAATTTTATAAAATTTTGAGTATATCGTGTGAAAAGTTTGGAATTTATGAGAAAACGTACATTTCGTTACGTATTAGCTAGGCTATTTGAGTACTTCGTTATAGGCACTATATGACTTGGCACTAGGAACTCTAACGTGATGCGTAATTTATAGATAACAGTTACGGTGATTTCGAGTAATGGTTTTATTTTATGAGCCGTGAGTGGTAAATGTTTTGAAGTGATTTTTGTTCACTAAACAAACTATTTAATTTGCGTGGAATTGTTTTATTTATGATCGGTGGTTATTAAACGACTTGGTGTGGCGACCGATATTTTTATAAACCTTGTAAAATATATGTGTCGGGAGAGATGTAAGAAAAATAAAAGTTTTGGGTGTCCCAATTTCACTAGTTTATGAGAATTATAACTAGAGGGACCATTTTTGCCTCACACCCAAACTACCTAAACTAATAACTTTAACCTAAACCTAAATTCATTTCATTTCATCATCATCCACTTCATCTCTTTCTCTCCCTCTCCTTGTCTAGCCGGCCGCCGCCCACACCACGCCACCACCACCACTACGCCGCCGCCACCACTCCCAAAACCACCAAACTACATCTCCTTAATCACCTACCACCATTTGTTTACTCAAAAACGGACTCCAACACCTTAAACAAACCCTACCGCCACTTCTTTTCATCACCATCATTCCATTTTTGTTTCTAATCACGAGATCTACAAGAAAAGGTAAAGAAAAAGAAATTGTAAATCGTTGGGGTTGACTTTTTCGGGTCAAACCCGAAAGTTTTAATGATTTGGGTATAAAAACTTATGGGTTTATTGATTTCTTATACTTGGGTCTCGTTTGGTATCATAAATCCGAAGGTATCATGGGTTTAGTGGTCGAATTCGTGGGTAAAACCCACGAAAACTTGATGGGTTTCGAATTTTCGTGATCTTGTGTATTCTTGGGTATCGATTTGGTGAATATTTATAGTATTGTGATGTTTATATTTGAGGTTTTGGTATAAATTTGATGTTGTGGGTTGTTTTTGTTGGCGACCGAAACACCAAGGGTGTTTGGTTTGCTCGTGTACTCGGCCTAGCCGAGGTGAGCCCAAACCGTGACCCCAAGGGCCACGGCTAGGGTGGGTTTGGTTCGAAAGAATCAAGCCGAGACCCTTGGTCTCGGCGATAAGTGATATTGGTTGGTTTAAGTGTTTATTTGGTATAAGTTCGAGAATGTGATGTGATTAATATGAATATTTGGTTAGACGAGTATAGGTTAATTTTTGTGAATGACGAAATATATATAGTGTCGTGGTTAAAATGGTTGAAATGAGTATAACGAGATAATAATTATGTTTATACATATACGAGGTTGTTGGTAAGTGTATAAGTGGAATACGTGGTATAATGTGAAATGTGGCTATATGACTTATTTGTGAACTAATTGTTATGTGAATATATATATATTGCGACTAACGTTTGTTGTGTTGTGATATTGACATGGAAGCTTGGTTACGGAATATGGAGTTATAAGGTTGTGAACTTATAGAATGACGGAGATAGGATTAGTACGAGAGCCGTAGTCGGCCTCGCGTTATTGAAGTTTGGAAAGTGTGATTGGATATCGGGATATAATTATTGGATTGATTATTTATGACGTTGTTGTGTGCAAGTTGAGGTCGCCTAGACTCCCTAGTCTTGGTTGGCTTCAACAATGCCGTTACATGAGATTTTGGACTTGGACTAGTTATGTGGACCGGGAAGTCATGACTCGGACACGTGGACTCGAATAAATAATAATTCGTTAATATAATTTATTACGCTAAACGTATATATAATATAAGTCTAAATATATATATATGTGAAAGCATATGTATATATATTCACTTATATAATAAATAGGTAACGTAATAAATAAAAATAATAACGTATCGATAACTATTAACTATTAAGTTAGATTAATATTTATCGGGACCTTATTTAATAAATATATAACGAATTTATATTACGAGTTAATAACGGAAAGTCTTTAAAAATGGATCCTTATGGGTTCAAAACCAATTGTGGTGTTCGAAATGAATTATTAAATATTCGAGCACACGCTATACAAGTCCAAAGCTTATTATTTCTTTTGTAACGAATATTTGACCTTATTTTGAGTAAGTTACGGATTTATTTATCGATAACGGGCCATTAATATTGTTGTTGGACCTATTGGACTGACGAGCCCAATAGGAGCCCGACAAGGATATTAAGTGGTTATGTTGACGAAAAATGCATCCTACGACTAATGATATAACTAAAAGGGGTAATAAGTAGATCGACAAATGGTTGGACTTATTGAGTTGACGAATTTAATGAGCCGTCGACCATTTATGCGATGACTTATCGATCCATGAGGTCATATCATTTGACCTTGACTTTTGCGTGCTATTTGATGACTTCTTATATGATTTATATGCTACTACGTGCTATGTGGATTATTTGACTTTCGTGATATATGCCGTTAAGAGATTTCTTTTGGGATATGCTTATATGATATGATTGGATGAATTATTTGGCGTGAGTTCATTTGAGTCGGGACTTTGCCTCTAGTACCCATACCAAACGATACCGAACGATACCAAGCGATGACTACAACTTCTTTTAAAAGAATGTTTTCTTTTGGATAAATAAACGGAAAATACTCGGGAATTACGGGAAGTAATCGATTTCGAGAAAGTTATATATATTAAGTGAGTTCTAAATATGTATAGGTCGTGCCGAGTCATAGTTGCTGAGAAGTCTTAGTCTTGCTTTCTTTTGCTATTACATATCTATCTTGAATTGTGCTTACGACATCGAGGTGAGTTTCATAGCCCCACTTTTACTCGTATTTTAAATCATTTTAATGGTTTTCCTAAATTGGGGGAGAATACATGCTACTGTTTTCTTGGACCTGCTACTGTTTCGTTTTGCTATTGTGTGGACTAGTTTTAGGATAGACGGAGGTAGCCGTTGACCTAGAGCTAGGGCGTTTGACCCTAGTTTGGAATAGACGCTATCGCGGCCTAGGTTCGGGACAGACTTGGGTGGTTCCTGCTGTAGCCTGACTAGTGACCGCTGAGAGGCCTGCTCACCATAACCATTCATCTTTACTAAGATGATAAACGATTGATTGTTTGAGATTGAGATTGAGATTGTGATTATGAGTCTATACCTATCCTAGTTACACATAGCGCTAAAATTCTTCAGGTCCCGTATTGATTTTGCTTTAAACCTATGAACTCACCAGCGAAAGCTGACCTTTCTAAGCATGTATTTCTCAGGTATTTAGAAGCTTGCTTTCACTACTTGGACAATGGTTATGCTGCTTGGATCTTGGCTTGGGTTGAGATATCGATGGAACTCTGATATTTTATTTTGGACCTATTTACTTTTATTAATTATGGGCTTTCCTTTTAAAAGATTTTTGGATGAATGTAAACTTTAACTTTACGTTGACCTTGTTTACATTTGCATCTATGATATCTTGTTATCTATTCTTGTGATGATACCAATTCCCCGTAGCATCCCGAAAGCTTGTAAGTCTTCCGCTGTACGAATTTTGGGGGTGTTACACTACCTTTTGAACTCATGTGCGATGCAAGTGATTTTGCTATAGGTGCGGTCTTGGGGCAGTGAAAAACAAAACACTTTCAGCCTATACATTATGCAAGTAAAACTATGACTGAGGCTCAGACTCATTACACCACAACGGAAAAAGAGTTATTAGCCGTGGTGTATGCTTTTGAGAAATTCCGGCCATACTTAATCCTGACAAAATGCATAGTGTATACGGATCACTTGGCTCTGAAATATCTCTTTGCCAAACAAGATGCAAAGCCGAGATTGCTCTGATGGGTTCTCCTCCTACAAGAATTTGATATCATCATCCGTGATAAAAAAGGAGCTGAGAACCTAGCTGCTGATCATCTGTCCTGATTAGAAAACCCTCACCAATATGTGTTCGAGAAAAAGTAAATAAATGAAACATTTCCTCTCGAGACACTCAATGCGGTTTCTTTTCGTGGCGATTCTACGACCCCATGGCTTGCCGACTTTGCAAGTTATCATGCGGGTAACTTTGTTGTGAAAGGGATGTCGTCCCAACAGAAGAATAAGTTCTTCAAAGATGTTAAACATTACTTCTAGGACAACCCCTATCTGTCCAAAATCTGTTTCCGTGATAAAAAAGGAGCTGAGAATCTAGCTGCTGATCATCTGTCCTGATTAGAAAACCCTCACCAATATGTGTTCGAGAAAAAGTAAATAAATGAAACATTTCCTCTCGAGACACTCAATGCGGTTTCTTTTCGTGGCGATTCTACGACCCCATGGCTTGCCGACTTTGCAAGTTATCATGCGGGTAACTTTGTTGTGAAAGGGATGTCGTCCCAACAGAAGAATAAGTTCTTCAAAGATGTTAAACATTACTTCTAGGACAACCCCTATCTGTCCAAAATCTATGCGGATCAAGTCATCCGGCGGCGTGTATATGGTCAGGAAGCCGTTGATATTCTCAAGGCTTGCCATGCTGGACCTACTGGGGGACATCATAGTCCCAACTACACCGACAAAAAGGTGTTTGATTCCGGATTCTATTGGCCCACGATTTACAAGGATGCCCAGGATTTAGTCAAAGCTTGTGACGCTTGTCAGCGTCACAGGAATAATTCACAAAGGAATGAAATGCCTCAAGACGCAATTCAAGTTTGTGAAATCTTTGACGTATGGGGCGTTGACTTTATGGGGCCGTTTGTATCATCTCGAGGAAACAAATACATTCTCGTGGCTGTTGACTATTTGTCAAAATGGGTTGAAGCGAAAGCATTACCCACCAATGATGCCCGAATTGTTGTGAAGTTTCTGAAATCTCTTTTTTCTCTCTTTGGAACTCCACGTGCTATAATCAGTGATCGTGGTACGCATTTCTGCAATGACAAATTTGACTAAGTCATGCAAAAGTATGGTGTAACTCACCGTCTTTCTACCGCGTATCACCCCCAAACAAGTGGGCAAGTGGAAGTTTCCAACCGGGGGATAAAAAGAATTCCGGAGAGGACAGTAGGTGAAAATCGTGACTCTTGGTCGGATAAACTGGATGACGCACTCTGGGCCTTTCGTACAGCTTATAAAACACCCATCGGGTGTACTCCATACAAGCTTGTGTACGGAAAGGCATGTCATTTACCGATTGAGCTTGAGCATAAAGCCTATTGGGCCTTAAAGCATGCAAACTTCGACCTACAAACAGCGGGTGATCACCGTAAAGTTCAACTAAATGAATTAAATGAACTTCGTGATCAAGCCTACGAGAACTCTTTGATCTACAAAGAAAAGACAAAGAAGATTCATGACTCAAAAATAAAGAACCGCGTTTTCAACGTTGGTGACCGAGTCCTTCTTTTCAATTCTAGATTGAAGATCTTCTAAGGGAAGCTTAAAACCCGTTGGACTGGCCCATTCATTGTTGCTAAAGTCTTTCATATGGTACCGTCGAATTATCTCAACCCGATGGTCCCAACTTTAAAGTGAATGGTCACAGGTTGAAGCATTACTTCGGAGGGGACATACCACCCATGGTTGTCCCCGATCTCCAAACATTCCTCATGAACCAATGAATGCGGGGATCGAGTCAAGCTAGTGAATCGGTGAACAAAAACATTAGCACCACATGGGTTTTCACCCATGTCTCTCTGTTTTCTTCCTATTTTCTAATAAGTGACGAGAAGGGGGCAACCTCTTCTGCATCGTTTGTATGGTTGTTGTGTTTGTACAGGTATTTTTCCCGAAGCATGAAGGCTCTCGTGCTCGTGTTTTGTCCTTACCCCACTCGAGTCTCATTCTTCATCGTTCTGATATCCTTAATCTTATGGACTAATGTTATCTTTTGGCATAATTAATAAACAGCCTTAGATACAACGTAGGATGACCCTCACCTTTGAAATATTGAGGACAATGTTTAACTTTAGTCTAGGGGGGGTATCTTCGATTTGATTTGACTTGCACTTTTCATGTGCCGTTTACTCATGCAACCTCGTTTTTCTCGAAAAATCAAAAAAATTTAAAAAATCATCAAAAAAAGTACAAAAAAATGAAAAAATTTGAAAATTTTTGCAAAAATATATTAAGTTTTGACACTTTGTTTGAATTTCCACTGGGTAGAGTAGGAATAGAATTTTGACTTGACCGGGCATGTTGAGCCCTAGCTTGTTCCCTTAACTCATTTGGCTAAGCATCAAAAAAGTAGTGACCATCCGAGTATTAGAAACATTGACTAACGCGCTAGCGATCTAGTGTGTAACTTGGTGACCATCCGTTATGCAAATAACACGCTAGCGATCTAAGAAGTGCACTAGTGACCATCCGATAGTTGAAGCATCGAAGACTCGCGCCAGCGATCTACTGAGATAGAGTTTATCCTGAAGTTAGATGCTAAACGTTGAGTAGTTGGTTCTCTTTAGAGCTCATCGAAGGTAATTGTGGCTTTTTGCTCCCATAAAATTTTCTCACCCTATATATGTAAAGAATAATTAAAGACATTATGTTTTGACGAAACTTAGTTCTTTATCTTCTCAAGAGAATCCTTGTTTTAAAAATCGGGTACACATCAAGGTCGCGTAATAAAGTTGAATAATGTTATGTTAAGTTCTAGATTGGGGCTTTGAACCTCTTTGCAGGAATGTGTGAGGTCTTGGTCTAAACCCCTTGGAACCTCATTTCAGGTACGTCTAGAGTGGAAATACCCAGTGAAAGCTCCGTTATAATTCAAAAAAAAAAAGGAGAAAGAAATGGTGAATAAGTGATTAGTGCTCAGTTATTAGACAAGTTGATGGCGTGTGAGGTGCTTGTGCATGGTCCTGGACCAAACACGAGAGGTACACATGTATCTCTCCACAACTGATGTCTATCAGTGTGTATGTATCCCAATTCCTTGATGTGGACCTCATTTTCAAAATAGCGATTCTTGAGAAAAGATAGAAAACTACTTAGCGTCTTAAAGTTATTGAAACGAGAAAATATGAAGAAATTCATCTCTCACCAAAAATAAAATAAATAGAGGAAAATGGGAGCAAGGGGTTATTTACACAAGTAACTTCCATGAGTAGTGTTGGCATCTAACTTGTATTTGAGCTGTGATCTCGTTTTTATATTTAGTTTGGGAACTCGTGAAAAGTCAGGGACGATGAATTCTATCCGTATGGACACTTTTCTATGAGCTGTGTTTTCTACTCTGTGACCCTAAACGTTATTGAAAAATGATGAAAGTCAACATCCCGTCACATAATAAGTAAAAAGTACGTAAATGTTAGTGTAAATAATAAAATGGATAAACGGGGCGTTCTCGGGAATAAATGATTTTGTAATCTCTTTTGAACATCTTGCCACTTCTTCAACGTTAGTAAAAAGAGTTATGAAATTATTTATCTCAAGAGCGTGAATTGATTACATTGCGTGAGGACATGAAAATACCTTAGTCTGGGGGATTTTGATGTGTGCTTATTCACACATCTTTTCTTGACCAAATTAAGACCAAAACAGACACAAACTAACCATAAATCCAAAGATATTGTGTTTTTTTGTTTGTGATCGTGCAGGAACGTATATTTCAGAAATTGGCACAAATCAGGACAAAAACGAGCAAGAGTTTGGAAAACGTGTCAAAAGCTAAAGGCGGGGAAGCAAACTACCACTTTTGAGCTCAGATTGTCAAAACACACCTTGGGGAATCACAAAATGCCAGAAATAGGCCTTGGAGCAAAAGTTTGCAGAATTGGCAGAAATGGTCCCTCAACTTTCAGAAATTGACAGAATCAGTCCCTGACTATTTATTTTGGATGAAAAGTCAACAATAGTCCTTGGGAATTCACAAGTTGTCAAGTTTGATCCCTAGGTGAAAAGATTGAAGAAATTACAAGATTGGTCCCTCAAGTTTCAAGATTTGCAGAAATGGTCCTTGGATAATTAAACTTGGCAAGTTACACCCTTGAAATAACATTGGGAAAGTCACAACTCCAGTCCCTCAAAATTTAGAAAATTGCATAATTAGTCCTTGGGCTTTTATTTATTACAAACCAAACGGGCCAATATACACTACACCATCACCACCCTTTGTGTTGTCCAACCCAATCCATAACAAAACAACCCCTTATAACTCCCTTGGCCCATTCCCTTCCCAGTCCACTTCTGGCCCAACTCTTCCCGGTCAAACAACCCCTTAAACAAAACAACCCCTTAAACAAAACACACCCCGTAATATTTACCCGGTCAAACAGTCAACACCCTCTTCCCCCCTTTCCCTCCCACTTGCAACCTGCAACCATCACCTCACTTCCTCCCACCATCTCCATCACATCCCACCGCCCAAACCACTATCCCCTACCCTTCACCTCAGCATTAAATGCACCCCCCCAATTGGTATTTATCAGAGCAAATTGCAATAATCCATTTTGGCACCAAAACACGTGGATGGCTTAGATTAAGTTTGAATGATCCAAGGGCTGTGGAATTGGCTCAGAAAGGTCCAAGGAACCCTAATCTCCCCTATAAAAGGAAGAAGAAGCAGTGTGGAAGACTATCTAGTGCAATTTAGTATAACTTAGGTCGAATAATGTAATTTTCAATTATCAAGTGTAATTTCAAGCTTTCAAGATGTATTTCAAGTGAATTTAGTTAATCAAAAAAAAAAAATCAAGTTTCAATATCAGTTTGTTTTTACAATTTCAGTTTATGCAATTTTTAAAGTTCAAAATTCTCATCTAGCTTAAATCTTGTTGATACTTATTATTCTGGACTCAATAGCACATATAAGCTCCTTATATAGCTTCAATAGGCTATTAGAAACCTTAAAAACAATATAGGATATTAAAAGAAAAAATACCAAAAAAATAAGAAAAATACTTGAATAATAAAAAAAAAATCAGTGAAGAAGATTGAAGATGGCTGGAGCACTGTGAATTGTGGATGGCAGTGGGTTAGTGCTTCTTGGGAAGCTATAGGAAGGTTACTTGGTCCATGGTTGTTGGTTCTAAGCAGAATGCACATTGTAAGACTTAAATTCTTATTTTCTTGCATAATATTGTAGACTGCTTGATTTTGTGTTAATCCTGTGTTTTGTTGTTTAGTAATTGTATTTAAGGTGATCTATGTTAGTTAAGATCATGATTGTTCATTAAATATCAAACTTGTTATCATTTGCATCTTAACTGTGCAATTCTCACATATTGCATCTTAGTGAATTGATGTTGTTTGTGATCAACTTTAGCATAAAGTCAGTTAAAGCAACCTATTAGATAACTTTGAAAAGATTTCATGGGCTAAACCTGTCAAACCCTTTGAAAAACTCAAGACAGTGAGACATTAAGGGGTGTTTGGATCAGGGTAATACCATGTGTTCTTGGTGTTTTCTTGTGGTTACTTCTGCACTAGTAGTTCACCTTAGGTATAAATAAGTTAGCCATATCATAAAAACCATAGGCTATTTCTCAAAAAGTCAAAATTACTTTTGAATTCACTTTTTGCTTAACTGTGAGTGATTTAGCTTGTTTGATCTCATCATTTAGTTACAAAAGTGCTTCAATTTGCTTAATTCACTCTTATTATAGCTTATCATCACATGCTCAGTAGATTAGAAGTTCTCAAAACTCATAAAAGTCAACTTAGGTTTTTATTTCAAAAAGGCAAAAGTTTCATATCTGAGAAAATGGTCACTTTTTCTTTGTGATCTGTAGGATTCATTAGGAATTGGAAATCCAAATTTTTTGTTGTTTTGAGTTGTTTGGTAGCCTGTTATTCAGGTTCAAAAAGAAAAGCTCATTTTAAAATCCATTTGGTTATAAAAAAGCCCTTTCAAAGTTGCCTGATCACTCATTACCCTCCCCTGTACCAGTGTTGCACACCAAACTTCACAAGCTAGCATAGTGCTTACTAGTGGGCTCCAACCTTTGTTTCTTGGATTTTTGAGAAGCTCCTTAAGCTAGCTTGTTAGGACAGTGCTTATTTTGGGTTTAGAACCTTTTGCCCATAGCTTAATTTGCCCCACAAGTCATCCTCACCCAATTGCATACACTGAGTCATCAGTGTATGCAACCAACTTCACAAGCTCATACCAAGCTTATTAGTGGACCCTAGTCTGTGAACCTTAGCTTATTTAGAAGCTCTCCTAGCCAGCTTTTCAGATCATCCCTTGTTGTAGACCCCTGATCACTTCTTTGGGCCCCACACAGGCCTGCAGTTTGTCCCATTTTATCCTATTTGTTTCTTAGTTTTTGGATTTGCTTATTTCTGCTCTTAGGCGTATTCCCTTGTGCTTATTATTCCATTTTAGCTTATTTGTGTTCATCTCAGTTGTTCATAGCTTATTTTGTCCTCTGTAGTTCATTGGTAGTTTATTTCATAAGAAAAATCCATAGAATCCTCAAAATAGGAATCTGTCAAGGTTTATAAGTTGCGTACATCTTATTTTTAAGTTATAACAAATTTGCTTTTGTAACAGTTGTTCATTTTTAGTGTTAAAATAGTTTTGTAAAAGAAAAATCACAAAATTATCACTTTTAAAAAAGTAATAGCTTCTATTTAAGCCAATTTGGCTTATTTTTCTTCTTTTTCAAAAAGCACTTCCTAATTTTATATTTTTCTTAAGTTCCTAATATATTAAAATAGTTGTATAAAAATTTTCAGATTTATCGCTTTTCATTTAGTATTTATAGTAATTAATATTAGTTTAATTAGTTTTAATTGAAAAATCAAAAATAAAATCCTTTACTGTTTATTTTTAATCTCTGTTACTTTTTTTACATTTTTCCTAGCTTTTATAAATCATAAAGTATTTTTATAAAATAGTTTCATAATTGTTACTGCTCATTTGCTATTTTTATTAATTAATTTAGTTTAGTAAGCTTTTAATTAGTAATTAAGTAAATAATTAGTAAAATAGTCTAATTTTAATTTTTATAAACTTTTTATAATTTTTTAGGATTCCTGTAATGGTTAATTAGTTTTATAAAAAAATTCATAATTATCTAAGTCATTTTAGTATTATTAGTAATTTAAATTATTTTAAATAAGTAATTAAATAGTTTTTAATTAATAATTAATATTAAATAATAAAATAATCAAAAAAATAATTTTCTTTTAATATTAAGTTTGTAAAAAAGTCATTTTCACCCCCTCTAGTTTATTTTTGCTTCATTTCCACTTTTCTCAGTACGCGTTTACGTTTGTTTTAATTTTAATCACGTTTTAGGTTTATCTGATTTCCAGTTATTGTTAATATTGCTTATTTGTCTTATTTCCATTTATATCTGTTTCGTGTAATCAATCCCAATCATTATCTGGTTACTTTCCCAATCACTGAATCCCTCAAACGTTTTCCAAAATACAATTTCAATCTCGTCGGGACATAACTACCCGGGAATACACTGTGCTTACACCGGATCATAAATTGATCTCTCCTCTCTCAGATTTGACTTGTTGACCACACCTGGTTGACTGGTTAGTTTGGGAGCAGTTAGCAGTCTTGTGTATAGTTCAGCCAGTTAAGGGGGCGTTTTGGTTTTGAAGAATAAAGCTTGAAGAATGGGTTTATATGTATATGTTTTGGAATTTACTCTAAGTATGATCTCTAGGATAAGCAAAGATCAGCAACTCATCAGGCCATAACAATGTGAAAGTACCTTGTACCTTGGAGTCTATTCTGGTATGACTGTACCTTAGTAACTCTTATAGCTCTGCTGTTTGGCCTTGAGAGGGAACATCCATCTATTTTGGATGAAAAGGAGGTCTAATCAGATAAGATGTACCATAAAGAAGAGCTTTTCATTGTGAAGGGTATATGTCTGGGGGGGGGGAGGGGCAATGTATGATGGGTGGAATAGAGAGTGTATGAAAGATGGACCTTCTTGGTCCACCCAATACATTGCCATAGGAGGACTGGATGGGCTTCCATCAAGGAGTGCGTTCCCAAACACTTGAAGCCATTCTAGAGATGGAAATGTAGGGTGTTTGGCATAGCCCTTGATGGGAAGGGATACGGGTTCCTAGTGATGCCTTTCTCCTCTTCCACTTTGATCACTGTGGTGGCAGGTTGAGTGGTCTTGGTGGAGAGGAGAAGGGAAATGCAGCTAGATGGTAGGTGCACTAAAATGGTGAATAAAAAAGTTTCTGAATTGGATAGGTGCAACTTTGATGAAGAAGATGTGTTTCAAGTTGTTTTCCTGAGAAGAATGTCTGAGATGTAGTATCACATATTAAAATGCCTTATCTGAGAAAGTTTGTATGTTCTGTTTCTGAATTTGAAAGGTGTTTTGGGCATGTCCAAAACAGCCTAATATCTTTATGATGTACATCATTTGGAGTTTAATATATATTTTCACCATTGCACCAAAAAAAAAAAAAAAAGAAACTATTAGTAAGTTGCATGTGTTGAGTGAGGAATGCATGAATGGTCACTGTGTTCTAAAACATGAGAACAATATTTTATGTTGTTTGGTTAATTAAGTCTTGGGACTTTTGTTATAGTTTTTTTTATGGTATTTCTTTGAGAAATAGCGAAACGTAATATATTGATACCACTTTGCTTGTTACAGANAAAAGAAACTATTAGTAAGTTGCATGTGTTGAGTGAGGAATGCATGAATGGTCACTGTGTTCTAAAACATGAGAACAATATTTTATGTTGTTTGGTTAATTAAGTCTTGGGACTTTTGTTCTAGTTTTTTTTATGGTATTTCTTTGAGAAATAGCGAAACGTAATATATTGATACCACTTTGCTTGTTACAGAAAAAATCAAGCTGCATTATTTTTGCTAGTTAAATAATTAGCTATTATGTAAGTTACATGAAAGCTATTGGGTAAGGAATAGACAAATATTGTGTCTCCATGGGTGGTTCGTTGAAATTAGGAAAAGGAAATAATAAGATGTATATTGTTTCATTTGTCATCTTGGAGAAAGTAATTTAGCTTTTCTGTTTTATAAACTATTTTAAATGGACATTTTTCTTTTGTTTTGTTAATTGATTCTGTGAGTTTGTTGGTATGGCCTTTGCTTAAGGTTGCCTTTGAGAAATGATATACGTGTGGAGTATGTATTAATATTGTTGTAGTGAATGGTCAAATACAACATGTAAACTGCAAGGCGCTAGTCGGTTAATTTATTGACGAAAATAAATGGTAAGAAATAATGAAGTAATGAGGTTTGCTTCTATGACGTTTGAAGCGTGATCATTTGATAAACGTCTATGTATTAATACTAATGACTATTAATGAAGTAATGAGGTTTGCTTCTATGTACGTTCATATTTCATTTGTTGAAATTCTTTTGCATTAATACTAATGACTATCAATCAAAAATGACAACATTATGTAACGATTGTTGTACCTTTTTTTTTCGAACTTGCTAACATGATTTTGATATCATGAAAGACTGAGGAATAGTTTTTCTGAAATTTTACATTAAAGATAAACTATTGTCTTGTTATTGTTTCGTCTATTTTGACGTTTTGATACAACATTAGAGTGCTCGAAGCGTGTTGGATGAAATATTATCATTGTACTGGTTTGTGTAACTAGTATTGATTTCATTATCGGATATTGGGATATAATTAATTCTTGTGGAATGCAAATTTTGGTGTTATTTGGACTCCAAAATAATTGTTATCACAGTTGTGCACTCGTGGTAAAATGCGTTGCTTGCATAGTAAACGTATGCATTCTAACCAAAAATTTCTACAGAAAATATTGGTCAGCCGTTCAAACGTATTTTCTAGTTTTGTATAAAAAATATTTTAGACACGTTGTTGTCCGAGATACATGGTCGCAAGAACATGTGTTGTTCTCATTGGTAAACAAAAGAGTTTTGGACCAATTTTTTTTTGTGCGTGTCTAAGACATTAAACTTGAATTTATGGAAAGCTTGAACTTAAATGGGTAAACCATTTAATCACAACTTGTATTTTGGTACAACATTTCTTTTTAGACAACTTTTTTGTCACAAATAGTCATGGAAAAAGATGTGTTGATATAAATAATGCATAAAAACGTTATTTATATTTTTCGATATCTCTATGTTTTGACGATCACAAAATGTAAAAACATTAAACGTAAAATTACTACGTAAACAAGTATTTAGTTACAAATATCATTTTATCCAACTAAATCACTTAAGGTATGAATAAACAAATGCCTAATACATTTTATAATCAAAAGGATGTTTATTTATATATTACAAAGTTTATTAAATTATATAAACATATTATATATTTTTGAAAAACATTTTTGGTAATAAAGGAAAAGGTTTAATTCATAATAAATATATGAATTCAAATTTTTAACCAAAATCAGTTAGTTTTTCTCCAAATAAACTTTCCCCACAAAAGACAAAAGATCCAGGCCGTTTCAGGATGGCGGCCCCCTTAATTATAACGGGCGGCCCCCTTAATTTTAAGGGGGCCGGCCACCATTTAAGGGGGCCGGCACGCTCCTGATGCCAGTATCTTTTGCCTATAAATACAGGCTCAATCCTGCATTTTTTCCTCACCTTTTGCACGAATATTTTCAGGTTCAATTCCTTTGCACACTCTTTCTAAATCCTTTTGATCATGAAGATTATTAAGTCTTTGTTGTCAAGGATTCAATCACGTCTCATCCAAAGTGCAAGAGAAGAAGAATACTCCTTCAACATGACACCTCCAGATATGTTTGTAGATCTATTTTGTAGTCTGTGGTAATATTTGTAAAGTGTGTGTAGTTCGTTGTGATAAAGTAGAGTAGGTGTAGAAGTTGTGTTGTGGAAGGATATAGAATAAGTAGTGAAGTAGTAGTGTTGTGTTAGAAGTCTGTGATAGTTGTGCAAGCTATGTTAGAGATTGTTCTACGCTACCATACTATGGAACTCGAGCACAACTTTCTTTGACTCTATCAGGTCTGTCTACCGGATCTAACACACCGGCTGATTCAACGCAGAAGGTGTGTAGGTGTTCTCCCCGCAAAAACGAGGCTCTGCGTTGACCATAAGTGACAAAAACTCTCGAGTATATAGAATCCCGAGGAAGGCTGATCAAGTCATAGCACGGACCAACAAAGGAAGGGTGACCCCTTGTGAGCCGATACCACTATGCACAACATCTTGTGTTGTGGTTGTGATACTTACTAATCATATTCTCCTCCATGATACGCTATTCTGGCACGAGCATACTCAATATGCTCATGTTATACCTGATAGTAGTAAAGTAACCCCTTAACCTCACTTTGTATATATGTGACACATCACTCCTGGAATTCACATAAACTAGAATCGAAGATTTTTTTAAGTAAACTTTTTATAAATTAAAAAGACGTAAAACTATTCAACCCCCCCTTCTAGTTTTCCACAATTGGTATCAAGAGCCAGGTCAAACAAGATTTTTAAAATATATTGTATTTTAAAACTTGAATCGATCTATAGAATCGGAAAAATATTTAGAAGGGCAATCTATGCAAAGACCACCACTATTTGAAAGTGATGGATTTCTCTATTGGAAAAATCGATTTGAAACTTATGTGAAATCAAAGGATCTAGATCTTTGGCATGTTATTACTAATGGTGATTTTCTTTCTATACAAAATAATCCCGGAACTAAAAGGGATGAACTTGTACCTTTTAAAAACAAAACGATGATTTGAAAAAGAAACTTGCTAAAAATACTGAGGCTAAAATGGTGATTTACAATGCGTTACCACGCAAAGAATATGAAAGAATTTTATTGTGTAATACCGCAAAAGAAATTTGGAATTCTTTACTAATCACTCACCAAGGTAATAGTCAAGTCAAAGATAATAAAATAGATCTTCTTGTACAACAATATGAACAATTTACGATTCCGGAAGAGGAGTCAATAGATAATGCTTTTGCTAGATTTAACACAATCATCATAAGTCTAAAAGCACTTGATGAGAATTTTTCTAGCAAAAATTTTGTAAGGAAATTTCTTAGGGCTCTCCATCCGAAGTGGCGTGCTAAGGTGACGGCTATTGAAGAATCAAAGAATTTATCAACTCTACAACTTGATGAACTAATTGGAAATTTGAAAGTGTATGAAGTAATAATAAAGAAAGATTCCGAAATGGTAAAAGGAAAAAGGGAGCAAAGCAAATCAATTGCACTAAAAGCAAAGAAGGATTCTAGTGACGAAGAATACTCAACATCCGAAAGCGATGACGAAGAATATGCTATGGCCGTGAGAGATTTCAAGAAATTCTTTAAAAGACGAGGAAGATACGTTAGACAACCATATGATGAAAGAAAGACACCACAAAGAAACAAGGACGATAAGAATGGCAAAAGTGAAAGGAAGTGCTTCAAGTGTGGAGATCCAAACCATCTTATTGGAGAGTGTCCGAAATTGTCAAGGAGTCAAAATCACAAGGCGTTTGTTGGAGGAGCATGGAGCGATAGTGATAATGATGAAAAAGAGATAACAAGAGAAGAAAAGTGTCTCATGGCAAAGGCATCAAATGAGGTATGTTCCGAAACCGAATACTATAGCGATGAAAATCTATCCATAGATGAAAAAGATTTAGATAGCGAATATAGTATATTATGCAAAGTAGGACAAAAAGTCATGGCTAAAAATAAACTACTAAAACAAACTAACAACAAATTAAAAGATGAAATAATTGAATTAAAAATGAAGATACACAACTTAGAAAAAGGTAAAGAAAGTATCATGGAATGTAGAAAATGTATAGTTGTTAAAAATGAGAATGAACAACTTAAGGAAGAAATTAATAAACTTGAGAAATTTGAAAATAGTAGTAAATCACTCAAGAAACTAATTAGCATTCAAAGAATATCCGGAGATAAAACTGGGTTAGGATACAACTCAACCGGAGTGTCAACTAGTGAAACTAAAAACGTAAAATTTGAAGATGAAACTAGTGAACTAAAACCTAAAACAAAATACATTCTTTTGAAAGATAGATTAGTACCCATTGCTAGTGATGAGGAAGTTAAAAGTTTTCATAAATCATCTTTAAAACCCGAGGCCGAACTTTTTAAACCAAAAATGAGGTCTAAAACTCCACCAGCTAGAAAGCCAATTAGTTCTCATCCTAGGTCTAAAACTCCTCAACCTAGAGTAAACAAAAATAGACAAAACTTTCACAACAATCATCAGATGTGGAACTTCAATCCTTGGGGAATGATTCCACCATATATACACCCAAGTCAAATACAAAACATGTTCGGATCTAACAACTTCGGTCAAATGAGACAATGGGGACCAACAAGATAAATTCAACATTCTATGAGTCACTTGGCAATCTACCCGCTTCCACAAAATCATGCAACCGTTTTGAGGACTTTGAAGAAGATTTGATTGAAGACTAAAAGGTACACATCTCTTTTAATTTTCATGTGAAGATTGCATGCTTAGTTTAGCATCTAGTTTATGAATATATATATATATATATATATATATATATATATATATATACACACTTAGTAACATATAGGATCTTATAACCTAGAAAACTCATTTGTTGATTTTCTAGAACAAGAAATTGTTCGTCTAACGAACTTTTCTTTTCCCCTTCGGCCTTCTTGAACTCTCATGTTCAAATAATACTCATGTTGATGTAGAGAAATGAGTTGAAAAACCTATGGATGAAACAAACTCCCGTCATCACTTGCGTTCGTCTCCTTCTCATATTCTCGTCTTATAAGCTCATATTATTTATATATACATATACATATATATACATACTTATACCTTACACAACTCTCTCGATCACTTGACTACTTGATTAATTTTATCCAAAATTATCATGGAAATTTTAGTTGACGAAATGTCAAATAAAAATGTCAAGTAATTCTCTTCGTGCGAATTCTCTCTAACGTATTTTTGATTAAATATAAATCTAATATATATATATATATATATATATATATATATATATATACTTATACCTTACACAACTCTCTCGATCTCTTGACGACTTGATTAATTTTATCCCAAAATTATCAGGGAAATTTTAGTTGACGAAATGTCAAATAAAAATGTCAAGTAATTCCCTTCGTGCGAACTCTCTCCAACGTATTTTTGATTAAATATAAATATAATATATATATATATAAGTATACCTATTTTTTGTTCTCAGAATCAAAGCCGCGAAAAACCAGAATCTGGGCGGGCGGCCCCTTAAAATTAAAGGGGCCGGCAGCCTTATAACGGGCGGCCCCCTTAAATTTAAAGGGACCGGCCATCTGTTTCTCTCTCCCCGATTTTCTCACTTATTTCTTGTGCCAAACACTCCATTTTCATATCCCTCCTTCTTTTGCTGCTGCTGTGAACGAACCAAAAACCCAAAAACATCAAAAACCCACTTCCAAATCACGTAATTTGGGTTGTTTCACAAGGGGCAAATACTTATAACACGATTAGCATCAAGTATTGTAAGTCTTTCATAACATATTTCTTCTAATTCCATCAAATTTGGTCATAATCAAGATTAAGCATTTTATTTCAATTTCTTCAATTTCAGTTTTTCTTTCGAATTGAGTCTAGGATTTCCATAACTAAATGCTTCCCTTAGGATTAGGATGCATAATTGTTAGGATCGTGTTTTATTAATATCAAGTGTCGGTCATTAAGTTTTATAATAGGTTGCTTTAGACTATTATTTAATTAAGTTCTATTAATGTTTTATGTAAGTTATTTCATGTTTTGCATGTTTTGTAAAAGTCTAAGGGGCAATAGTGCTAATAGGAGAAAGATATGTGATGCCCTAGACTAACATTTTAAATAGTGGTGTAACCCTCCAAGGAAGGGGTTGGTTCTCTCATAATAGAAGTTGTGCTTATTTCATTTCTCAAAGAGTTCCTTCCACTCTCTCTCTCTAACTTCTTTCTCTCTCTAAGATTATATGGTTTTATATTACAAAATGGTGACCTAACAAGTGGTATCAATCGCCAAGGGATAATATATGTTGTTTTAGGTTAGATTTGGTAGAAAAAACTAGGTTTAGAGGTGAAATTCTTGATTTTCGTTACTGTTCATCGGCGCCTATATCGAGTAAGAAGTGCGAATTTCACGGGGTATCGAGTAAGTTTAGGTCATATCGAGTAAGGGCTAGCGAGATTTTCGGGTTATCGAGTTAGTGAGTCTTTTATCGAGTAAGGCGAGTTAGCCAGGATAGCGAGTAAGCTATCACACCTTATCGTTCATCGAGTAAGGTTTTATATAGTTTACTTCTTAGGCCAAACTATACTTCGTTCGTCTTTTGGTATCGAGTAACCATTGCTTATCGAGTAAGTATCCCATAACCACATCTTATCGGGTAAGCTGAATTGTATCGAGTAAGGATTCTAGAACAACACTTTATCGAGTAAGGACCTCAGAAAGAATTAACCGTCAACTTTCGCCAACACATCTAATCTATAACAACAACCTTTCTTTATCCTTAAAGATCCATTTAACATAATCATTAATCATGTCTCAACCTCTGTACTACAATTACCTTCATCATCATCAGCAGCTACAACAGAATCGTCAACAACAACCGTATCAACAACCGATTAAACGACCATACTATATGCACGAACAACATCAACTGTTAATGCACCAACAACAATTTCCACAGCAACAACCATACTTGCATCAGCAAATGCAAACCAATCTTCCACCAACTAAGCAAACACATTGGTTGGATCAAATGTGCGAGGCAATCACTAGTCAGCAATCTCGACATGAAGCAGGGTCTCTTGACATTCCTCCAATGCTCACACCCGGCAACTACGTTCAATGGGCTAGTCGTTTCTTGCGATTCATTGAACTTAAGAAACCTCATGGGAAGTTTATGAAAAAGGTCATTCTTGAAGGTCCATTTCAATGGCCAACTACAATGACTCCAAGTGATCCTGATGCAAATCCTCCAAGACCTGATACTGTTACCCCACTTGCTGAATCTTCACTCACCGCAGAGCAACAACTTCATCAGGAAGCAAATGAAATTGCTATGATCTACATTCTTCAGGGAATACCTAATCCGATCTTTCGAAGTATTGATGCTCAGAAAACTGCTAAGGATATGCGGGAACATGTTCATCTCTTGATGGAGGGCGCTGAGTTGAATCAAGAAGACATGCAATCAAAGCTTTATATGGAATATGAAGACTTTATGATTGAATCAGGGGAATCGCTTGAGGCTTACTATCATCGCTTCACTAACATCATCAATGATTTGGATCGACACAACATCATACTCCCCAGGATTGCAATCAACACTAAGTTTCTAAGTTGTCTTGGTTATGAATGGAAGAAATATGTCACGTTTGTCAGGCAGGCTAAGAATCTTCATGATGCACCATATGGATTGTTGTTTGATTATCTGAAGCACCATGAGAGTAAAGTGAACAAGGATAGAGCTCTTCGTGCAAATTTGTCACCTCCTCCAAATCCTAACTCATTAGCACTTGTTGCTCAATCTCACTTTACTCCACAACCATCAAACCATGCTTATGTTCAGGAACAAAATTACTTCAACTACCCTCAACCAAATCCTTCACAACCACTCACATATGATTCTACTCAGCAAAGCAACGTCGGTTCAATTGATTCGTATGACAACAATGACTCCATGTTCTACTCCAATGCTAACAATGATGAAGATGAAGAGGAATTCAACAACTTGAACCAAGGAATTGCACTCATCGCTAAAGCATTTAGCAAATTCTCCAACAAGTCTAACAACCGTCTTCGTTCTTTATCTAACACAAGGAATCAAGCTGTTGTTAATGATGGCTGAGTTGAGGTTCAGAATCGTAACTTTGGTAGATCTGGTTTTCGTGGTAATATGGGTAATTCTGGAAACGGTTAGCGGTTTAATGCAAATGGTAGCTTTCGGAACAATGTTGCTGCTCCTAAGAAAAGGGTTGAGATTGTTGAAACGGGTAATACAGATTCTGGTAACAATGTCATTCGATGCTACAACTGCAACGGGGTGGGTCATTTGGCTTTTGCATGTCCTTCACCGCGAACTCAAGGCATCAATTATCACAATGAGCCTGATAGGATCATAGTTTATAGTGATTTATGGATTCGGGAGGTCGGGTAACATGGAAGAAGATGACCTCCATGGTTAGTGAGAGAAAGTAGAGAGAGAAGGGAAATACTAGGTTGTTGGGGTATAAAAGATCAAAGTACTGCGGAAGACCAAAGTGCTGCTAAAGTGTTTAAAGTCAAAGTACTACGTGTGATCAAAGTACTGCTCGTTGATAAAGTCAAAGTACTGCTTGAAGATAAAGACTGAAGTTTAGATTAGGAATATTATGTATAATCTAGAATATTCTAAAGTTAGAGTTTGTATACTTGTCGTTCAAGTATTGTAAACCGATTAGGGTTTTCCTTGTACCTATAAAAGGATCCCTAGGTCAACATTAGAGATACGAATACTTTTAGAGAAAAGCTAAAGTTCGATATTAGCTATATTAGGGTTGTTTGTGAATCTGTACAATTAGCAGGTTCAAAGTTTGGTTAATATAAAGTGTTGAAGTTGTTATAATTCTTCTTAGCTTTGTTAAGTAATTCCGCATACTTAATAGATTAATTCAGTGTTTCATTATTAGTAGTTTAGGATTTATCCAAGACTGCTAAACCTTAGACAAGCTATAATAAAGTAGTTTGGTAAGAGTATAACGATCCAACAAGTGGTATCAGAGCTTGTGTGGAAACTCTGATTAAGAAGAAACCCTAAACCCTAAATCAAGTCGATCTTCTAAACAAACCCTACAAGATGTCTCAACCTGAACCTACACCTATGCCATCCATCACCACTGTTAGAATTCCCATAGTCAAGAAGGGATAGTATGATGTCTGGAGCATGAAGATGAGGCAGTACATTGCTATTACTGACTCTGCACTTTGGGATATCATTGTCAATGGCAATCAAGTTATAGAAGAACCTGAAGTCATTCCTGGACAGCCTAAACCACCTCAGCAACAACTCTCTGCAACTGTGAAGAGGAATCAAGACAAAGCTCTCAACATACTGTTGTCTGCTATCCTTGATGGCCACCTGTTGAAGTTTCATAATGCTAAGGATGCTAAACCACTGTGGGCTGCTATCAAAACAAGATTTGGAGGTAATGATGCTTCCAAGAAGATGCACAGAAGTTTGTTGAAGCAGCAGTTTGAAACCTTTGCTGTTGGAGAAAGAGAAGGACTTGATGCTGCCTATGAGAGATTTCAAAATCTTCTCAGTATGCTAGAGATACATGGTGAAGTCTCTACTGAAGATGAAAACTTGAAGTTGCTAAGGAGTTTGCCATCTATCTGGCATGTGATTGCTACTATGATAAGAGGTCAACCTGATTTGGCTACTATGGACTTTGATGATTTATACAACAACTTGAAGGTGTATGAGCATGAGATGAATGGTAAATCAGGTTCATCAACCAACAATATTGCTTTTGTGTCTCCTGTCAAGACAAGCAGTACTTCCACTAAAAGTACTGCTTATCCAGTTCAAAGTACTGTTGCTGATATTTACTCAACTGTGTCTACTATCACTTCACAACCCTCAAACAACATCAATTGTGATGATGTAGTGTGCTCATTCTTTGCTCAACAAGCCACTTTACCTGTTACCTATGAAGAAGACCTACTGCAGATTGAAGAAGATGATCTAGAAGAAATTGCCATCAGATGGCAAGTTGCTATGATCACTGCTAGGATCAAGAAGTTCATGAAGAAAACAGGAAGAGGGATTGATTTCAAGGCCAAACAGGGTATTACATTTGACAAGTCTAAAATTAATTGCTTTAACTGTCAAAAGATTGGTCACTTTGCAAGGGAATGTAAGTTTGCCAAGTATCAAGCAAACAGGATGATAGAGAAACCCAAGGTTGAACTCAAGGAGCTTCCTGAACCAAAACCAAAAGCATTTGTGGCTCAAGAAAACTTATCAGAGGTTGACTGGAGTGCTGAATTTGATGATGAACCAGTTACTCTCTCTATGGTTGCAATGAAGGAATATGATTGGAGCACAACTTTTGATGAGGAACCAGGATGTACTGCTTTGGATTCCACTGAAGATCTTGGAGGCTTTGACTGGAGCATGGTGAATGAAGATGCACCTGTCCTGCTGGCTTTGGTTGCTACTGCACCTACTTCATCTACTGCTACTGAGGTATGCTCTAAGTGCAATAATGTATATCAAAAGGTACTTAGTGATTATGTGTCTGAAAGAGATAAACATAATAAAGCTAGGTCTGAAGTCTTAGGTTATCAACTGACCTTAGAGTCCTTAGAAGCTAAAATAATTACACATGAAAATAATGAAGTAGCTTGGGCAGAAAAATACCAACAACAGGACTATCAGTTAAAGTTAAGTGAATGGAAGTTAGGATGTAAGGTGTCTGAGTTAGAAAAGATGACCAAGGAAAGAGATGATTTGTTAGAAAAACTTAATAGTTGGAACAAAGCTGGTCTTTCTCATGTTAGTTTCTGTGAAAAACAAAGAAGAGCAATTGTCACAACTGGTCTAGGTTATGGTGTTGAATATAGTAGCTCAGATGAAACCACACCTAGTCCTAAGGAAGAAGTCAAGTCAGAAGAACTCTCAACTAGTGAATTTGAAACTTGTTCAGAGGAAAACACATCTAGTGATGAAGAACCCCTAAGCCCAACACCTCCTGAATTTAAGAAAGATGAAGGGTATCATGCTGTTCCTCCTACCACTGGAAATTTTCAACCACCTAGGAAGGATGTTTCTTGTTTTGGGGTAGACAGTCTAGAGTTTAGGAATAAACTTAAGGGTCAATCTAATTCAAGTAAACCTGAAGTCAAAGTTGAGATTCTTAAGAATCATGGGAATACTAGGGGATCAGGGAATAATGTCAAAGATAAGAGTTTCTCTAAACCTTTTTCAAAACCAGCAGTATTTTCTCACTTTAATCAAAGGACTGCTAGTGATGAGATGAAAAATGTTACATTTTTAGGGGTCAGTTTGAGTCCTAATTCGTATATTATTTGATCGGATTTCACCCAAAGTCGTTTCTTTTCTCATTTTAGGTACTTTTGAGGAGAAAATCACAAAAGAAGCATTTTCGGGCGTTTTCGGAGTGAAAAAGTGCGGAAAACAACAAAATCTCAAAAGACCCTAAAGTGCACAGAAGGTGACGGCGTCACACGCTTCAACGTGACAACGTCAGGAACAAATGAAGAGAAGAAATTGGAAGTTACTCATGACGGGCCAGAGAGTTTTTGGCCTAGTCTGGTGACGGCGTCAGGGAAGGCCGTCAGATCTGGAACAAGGCGGCGTGACGACGTCAAGAAGGCCATCACAAAACCCTAATCGTCGGCGTGACGGCGTCACACCTTGGACTGACGCCGTCAGCCCGTATTCTCTATATATATAGGATGAATTTTATTGTTTTAAAAGAGGAACTTGGTGGAGAACTTAAGGGTTGAACCCTAGCTCGTGTATTACAGACCTTAGAGGGTACTTTTACCCCTCTAACTTGCATGTTTAATCTAAGATAAGTCTTCATTCAATCCATACAATATGTCTATGTGTTGTATGATTTATGTTTGTGCTTTTCTTTCCTTCAACATGCTAGGCTAAATTAACTTGTGTTTGCTTAGATCTAATGAAACCTAACTATTAATTATCATGTGATGTGTATGTTGTGATTGTGATTTGGGTGAATGTTTCATCTACATTAGACTTAAGAAAACTGGCTAACCTCCTATACGGTAACAAGCTTGAACGTCTTAGGAAACGTGAATCGTATGTACGTTAATCGATTTTAAGGTAGTATTTCATGCGTAGGTTGCTATCGGTGAGCTTATGATAGGATACTTGACGTATCGTCATAGAGTGAGGTAGGAGCTTATAGAGTTAGGGAATTGAATGCACTCCCTACGACTTGTTAGGAATACACCCGTCATCCACGCAAACTCAACATACTAATTACATGGTAAAAGATAGTTAGGG
Source organism: Artemisia annua (assembly GCA_014162995.1). Classification (NCBI taxonomy): domain Eukaryota; kingdom Viridiplantae; phylum Streptophyta; class Magnoliopsida; order Asterales; family Asteraceae; genus Artemisia; species Artemisia annua. The sequence continues at coordinate 97,470 of LBNU01023016.1, forward strand.
AGTAATGAAATCTAAGTAAACACTACTTTCCCCACCATTGTTTTCTCAACTTTAAATTAATTTCATAAGTAGATAACTTGGGTTAGTTGACTAGCAACTAATTCCGCCCACTCCTTCAAAAACCGAGAATTTACTGCTTTCATAAAAAC
>LBNU01023017.1:1846-16013 GCA_014162995.1 Artemisia annua
TGTGTAAGAGATCTATGTTTAGTCAACCACACAATCTTTCCATAAATGTATGATGACAAAACTTACCATAAATGGGATGTGGCATTTCTATTTTAAGAAATATGAAAAATGTTGTGTTTTATATGAAATGTAAATGTAGCAAAAATCTAGTTATGCAAGACTTTAAAACTAAAATCATGTTTTACTAAAAACAAAAGTTTACACTTAGTCATTAACAAAACTTAGCAAAGATCGTAAAATATAAATAACGTTTTTAGGCGATATTTGTATTAACGGATTAGTACCTAGATTAGGGTCCTAAGAGTGGTTAATGACTAGGATTAAGGTTTAGGGATCATGTACTAAGTGGTTGTAGCTTATACTAAAGATTCGGGAAGGTTTAGACCTAGTTTCGGGGCCTAAATGACCTAATTAGGGTTCTGTGCTTAAAGGACTTGTACCTAATCTCTAAGGAGTTATACTAGGGTTTAGGGGGGACTAAGATATCCTAAAGTTGCTAAGGTAACTTATACATAAGCCTTAAACACTTTAAAACTAGTTTGGATAAGAAATTAGGGTTTTAGAAATAACCGTAAACACATAGGGCTTGTTTAGGGTTTGTGATAGATATAGTATACTAGAGTGATGGAATACTTAGTAAAATGATGTTTAAAACTTAGACTTGACATACCAGGAGGTTTATAAGGTATAACCTTATAGATATTTGGTATTGGTGGTTGCGTGAGCACGTCTAGGGGGCTATGTAAGCTAGTTAACATAGTGGGAAATGAAATGAAGCAAAAATCTTACTTGGAAAATACCTTATATAGATATTGTAGTGGAAATGACCTAAATGAAAATTATGGGTTGTTACATTAGTGCACTCGCAAACTTTGTTATGTACTTGTTGTATATTGTTATACAGCAAGTTGTTTGTCATCATAATTAGTTAGATTGCATGGATTGTTGTGATTGTGTTGAGATCGAGTAGATCTTGTGTAGCTTGTGTTGCTAGTGTGTAGATTGGGTAGATCGAGTAAATACCGGGTAGATCTTTTTGCTTGTGTGACTTGTGTGAAGATCGGGTAGATCGTGAGTGAGATTGGTACTAGCTAGATTAGTACTCGACATTTAGCTTAGTGTCGGAAATTATGATAAGCGACGTTAGAGTTTTCTCCGCCTGAATGGAGTTTGTTGACATAGTGCATTGAACTATCGAGTTGGGTACTCGGGGAGTGGAGTAGGTCGAAGAAGAGCTTCGTTACCGAACCACTATAAATCTCGGTGTCTTTGTTTGATCTTTCCAACTCTCACTTTTTATATCTCATAGTAGTTATAGTTTATTTACTTTAGTATTGTTATAATTGTGTTCATATTGCAATTGATTGATTTCACAGAAACTCGAATTTTATTTTTTCAAAAATAGTAATTATAACGAATTAAAAACAGTAAAACTATTCAACTCCCCTTCTAGTTTTCACATAAATGTTGTGGCTTGTTGATAGTTGATAAGAGTGCACTTTGAAAACGGCTACGCTCATGGTTAGGTGACGAGCGACTCTTACAAGACTTTGATATTCACTTGCAACGCTCCAAATGTTTTCAGTAGTTATATTTTAATTTCAAAAAAGTCTATAGTCAGTTTCATGTTGTTTTATAGGTCTATGACAAGTTATATCGCTATGGGTCGTATAAAAGAGTTTTTGGCACACTCTCTAATTTTGAAATAACATGCTTCCACTTGCCATATTATGTAAAACTTATTTACAGAAATGTTTTTCAGGTTATATATATGTTATGTTAATGATTTGATCAGTTTGATATTTGCGGAAATGAGTCAAAAGAAGTATTGCAGAAAAAGTGCGTCTAATCTACAGAATATACGGTGTATCTTAAAATTGGATACGGTGGGATCCGCCGTATCGAAGGATACGGTGTATCCCAAAATAAGGATACGACGTATTCCAAAATGTATATTTTCATATGAGTAGGTAAATTATACTCGGTGATGACAATTACATTTTTGATTAATCATCTCTTTACATCAAAATTATTGTTTTTCAATTTTAAATATGATAAGTGAAGTAGTTTTATAGATAACCAACCATTTGTATTTTATTCTTGCAGGAATATTTTATATTAAATAGAAGTTAAACACACAGTTCTAAAAAAAATAAAAACCATCCACCACCTTTGTTTTGGGACTTGTACCTCTCTCTTTCTAACTAATTTCTCCTTTTCTCCCAGTCTCTCTCAAAAGAGATGAAGGTGACAAGTGATGAGCTTCCTTATGAGAAGAACAAAAACCAGCAGCAACAAGGTATAACTTTTAGAAGCACATCCAGAACCCTAATACTAGTAACCCTAACACTCATCATCCTCACAGTTGTTCCTCTTTACTACCCTCTTCATAGATATCCAACCACAAATGCTTCCACTAGTGACACCAATATCTCACAAGTTGACCACCCTCAAGATGAAGTCATTACCATTAATGATAACCATCATAAATGTGATGTGTTCTCTGGTGAATGGGTTCCTAATCCTGATGCACCATATTATGATAATATGACATGTTGGGCTATCCATGAACATCAAAACTGTCAAAAATATGGACGACCAGATTCAGATTTCATGAAGTGGAGATGGAAGCCTGATGGGTGTGATTTGCCCATTTTTAATCCTTATCAGTTTTTGGAGATTGTTAGGGATAAATCTTTGGCTTTTGTTGGTGATTCTGTGGGAAGAAACCAAATGCAATCCTTGATTTGCATGTTATCCAGGGTAAGTTTACATCACTATCATTTATTTTTTTATAATATAGTTCATTTGAAAATATACTTATTTATGATTTACTGTATATATTTTCATGTTTTATGTGAGCTCCCATAACTTTATTTTACGTTTCAAAAGAGTTATAATGTTTAATTTAAAGGTTGTTCAATTATTAATTCGATAAAGACAAATGAAATAAGTCATATATAATGGTTTCTGTCAAATCTATGAATAATGATGATCTTCGACTATGTGATGTTAAAGTTTAATTATAACTAATGGATTAGTAACAATATAATAGGATTGATAATTATATTCAGTTCAGCCTATTATTCCATAGTTTCTTTGTAAAGTATTACGAATATGAAATATCAAACATATCGTATTACAGTATTATTCGTTATAAATAGTACAGTAGGTGTTTTATACTGTAGATACGGTAGGTTTTGACTTTGTATTAATTTGGAAGATAGTGTTTTTGGTTTTATTTATTGGCGAATAATATTGAGCCGAACATGTTGTACCTGTACCATTTAATTTTGTCCCATTGTTCGACATTTTTTTTTCTTTGTATGCATGGGTTTGTTGTAACTTGACATATATAAATGAAATTTGTATATGATAGTAGATATATGGTGTATACATAAAATGACAACTAAAGAATCGACAAAGAACATATGAACTCTTTATTGTAAAATAATCTATGCGTTTAGATGGCATCTTTTGAATTATAAGATAATTATGCACATGGGTAGGTCCTCTCTTGCTTAGGTGGAACATATGTGATTAACAATTGGTCCTCATTTTCTCAAGATTATCATCAACTTTTCTCTTAATTAACCATTTGGCATTCAATATCTATCTATTCTTAGATATATAAATCACTAATGTGTTCCTTAAAACTTCCATTTTTGACATTTACGTTTACAAAAGAATAAAAGTCTCTTAAATGATGTCGCTTTGCATCTTGCACCGAGGTTTATCAATTTAAGGTTTTTTTTATTTATTATTATTATTTTATTTTATTTTATTTTATTTTTGTACAAATAATATCAATTAAATTTGTATAACTAAGCATACAAGCAACACATCCTCTTTGGCCCTGCACGTTCATTTCCAATTGTTTTCTTAGTTTTCTCTTTTTAATATGCATATCGGATAGTCTCACATGGTATTTTCGGTTAAAAATATGCCTTTTTTGATGTTCGATATATACATATAACATTTCATATGTACCTCAATTTCTAAGGACTACATAGTACTACGTATTAAATAACACCAAACTATTGTCACTCATTTGCTACGTATGTCCGATGTAATGCCCCAACAAGCTAACTGATAAATCTTCATGCTCGTGTACAAAATTCAGATAAATGTGTACGTGTTGTTGTTTTCCTGGTGTAGCGGTTGAGTGTTTGGCCAGGAAAGTAAGTAGCATAAAGTGTACAAATTTTGATAAAGAGAAGAGTCGTGAACTCTAATTATTTGCTAGGAACTTTGTCTTTTTATAATTGTTCTCTTCCAATTATTATTGTGCTTCTTCCATTTATATACATTCAAATTTAAATTTTTTTAAACTAAATTTGAATTCTAATCGAGGTAGTAAGTCAGTCTCAACTCTCAACTAATACATTATTTAAGAATTGGTCGTTTCTGGTCTCATTTTCAACCTCATAAATAGTACCCCTATTTGAATAACTTTTTAATAATTTTCAATTATTATTTATGACAAGGTCTAATTTAAATAACTTTTTAATACTAATAATTATAGTCATGGTTGGTTGAATGTTGTAGATCCGGTCTATATTTTAGTATGATTTACTTGGTGACAATTTTTAGGGAATATTATCGTGCTGGCAACATGGGCTCCTCAACTATTTTCCAAAGCTTATTGCCTTAACGTGTAGTCAAATTTTCTTAACATTTAGTATTATATTCTTTATAAGCTCTCTTGTGTTATCATAGTGGTTAACTTGTAATATTGTAGGAGCCAAAGTAATCAAGTACTAAAAATGAAATGTATTATTTGAGTTCCATGTGAAAACTTTATTGAGATAGTCACTCCACAATCCACATATGTTACTTTACGTGACTATCAATTTTAGTGCATGTTTTCTATGGGATTTCCAATCACTTTTATTGATATACGAAAAGGACATAAAAATTTGTGTCGGTCTTGAAAGGATTAAAGCTTGGAAAATGTAATTCTTAGTGAATTTCAGTGCATGAACTTTTAACATAATAAATTTGTTGTTTTATTCTTTCAGGTTGAATATCCAATAGATAAATCAGAGACAACAGATGAGAACTTCAAACATTGGTACTATGTCTCTTACAACTTCACCCTTGCCACATATTGGTCACCATTTTTGGTAAAAGCCGAAGAGGCAAATGCCGATGGGCCAACGCATACCGGCTTGTTCAACCTCTACCTAGACGAGTTCAACGAGAAATGGACTACTCAAATTGATGATTTCAACTACTTGATCATCAACGCAGGCCATTGGTTTTGGAGGCCTGCGTTGTACTATGTTAACCGTGAGGTAGTTGGTTGCAGATTTTGTCAGATACAAAACATTACTGATTACCCTATGACTTTCGGATATAGAAAAGCAATAAGGACCGCTTTAAGGGCTATCAATAGTCGAGAAAAGTTCAAGGGTATAACAATTCTACGAACATTTGCTCCAATGCATTTCGAGGGTGGAGAGTGGAACAGTGGCGGAAATTGTCTTAGGAGGAAGCCATTTAAGAGCAATGAGATTACATTAGAGGGTGTTAACTTGGAGTTGTATATGACACAAATAGAGGAATTTAGAAGAGCAGAAAAGATTGGAAAAGCCAGGGGCTTAAAGTATAGGCTTTTGGACACAACACAGGCCATGTTACTTAGGCCAGATGGGCATCCAAGTAGATATGGACATTGGCCCAATGAAAATGTTACTTTGTATAATGATTGTGTCCATTGGTGCTTACCTGGGCCCATTGACACATGGAGTGATTTCCTGCTTCATACCTTGAAGATGGAAGGTTTAAGATCAGCTGAAGAGAGATCACATCCAAGAGGGTGAAACTAAATGAACCCCAAATAGAAGGGGAAAGTATTGCTAAATGTAACAGTTGCTTGTTTTCCTCATTGGTTTTGGTTATTTTTTATAGGCTTTTTGTACTGCCTTGATTGAATGTTGTGGATTTCCAAAATATGTATGTAAGTTGATTATTTATCTCACATATAGTATAAACATGGCTAGTGTTGTGAGCTCGAATAACGTTCCATATGATATGTTCATTTATCTTCGATTGGTCAGGATAAGTTAAAGTGCAAGTCATCATAGAGTGATAATGTCATATTATGAAACAAGAAAACAACCCTCAAACGGCATCTATTGTAGTATGATGTTATCGTATTTAAGAACCGGAATTTTTGTCATTGACAAGGTTAATAACTTACACGGTAGATCAATAACTTGCCAAGGCGCGCAGCTATATTCTTACCAAGCTAGATTGTTAATGTATTCGCACAGCCTGTGAATTCATAGATAACATGTGTAAGTATCAGCTAAAAGGAGAGGGCATCATCAATCGAATGTGTTGCATACTACCATTTAATTGACTGCTTGAGATCATGAGATAATCTACCATGAGTATATCTTTATCACTAAACTTGGCATCATTAGCATAGAAGGCAAATGGAACATGGTAATAATGGTATATAAGAAACAAAATCTGAACTAGATCTTCGTATTATATTACTTACATGTGTATCGTCATGTGGCTGAGAAGGCAACAGATGCATGCAACAAACAACATAATTTAGTAACCAGTCACCTAATTTGTTGGTTAGTCATCTTCTTTCATGTCATTTTCTCTATATATTTTTTATTGTGTAATTTGTTTTCATTTCTCCGATCTACCATGATTGGCTGCTGCTTATATTATTTAGTATGAGTCGGCATGTGCCTAATCAGACATTTGTTAAAAGATACTTAAGTATTAAACAAAGAACTCCAAATAGACCAAATCCGTGTCTAAAAGAGTGAATACTGAGGTGAAATTGGTATATCAAACTAATCGAGTTTACTATAAATAACACGACTCTTACACAGGCTTTGAGTTTCAAGACCCATAACAGACATCTGCATTTTACCAGATGATAAAAGAATGATAAGCAGTACTTCTGTCATTTTAACACATAACGTATTCGACCACTTGAATAATATGGGGACTTAGTCATGTACTAATATTAGTTCATGTGGTTTGTAGATACAGCCTAAGATAAGGACTAGAGTTTCAGTTAATCTCCTCCTCTAGAAGTTTAGGACAAAAAGTTACCTCAAGTACATATAGGTCCACGAAAACGCCACCGTGCACATTATTGATGTGGCATGAATAGTAATTGGTTAGCCAGTCTGTTTCTTGTTTGCATTATTTAAACATTCTCTAAAAAGTTAGATTGTCCTCTTCTTCAGATCAATACTTTTGGATCTCAGTTGTCATTTTAAATTTTCCTACTTGTTCTTTTCCTGATGGTGACTCCCTACCTTCAATATAATGAGCTAGAACATGGCTCCTACACATGATTGAGAGACAACTCAAGTGATCACAGTATCTGTCAATGTGGTATATGTGTTTGTATTCTTCTAGTCAGTAATTTACCTAGATGATGTTTGTAAGTAATATCTAATTCACTTATAACTGATGGTGTGATATAGCAAACTATGCTGCAGCATATGTGTGTGATACAACTAGACTGTGTTTGCAACTGACGTGTATGTAAATTATCTGCAACTAATGGTATTGAAATAATATTAAAGGGTATCGCAAGGTGACTCCAGATAAAAGTATGTGATATTTTGATTAGCACACTAATAACCGATGGAAATTTTCACAAATAATGCAAAAACTTTCCAGCAAGTCAATTCGTTTTCAACTTAATTGGGGACTTGGAGTAGAAAAACTGACCAACTCAGCGCAACAATCTTACTTTTGTAGGTCAGCAGAACATATCAGTGAATGGCATTGATTTTGTCGGGTGCAAATTGTCATTCAGCACATCACAAATCCAATGAATCAAAATCTCAAAGTGCTTCCATTGACTTTTGGGATTCCTGTTGTTCTAGGAACCAGGTTGCTTTGTTTTTTACATACTGGTGCATTCTTGAGCGAATAACAAAATCCCAAAAACGACTTTGTTGATGGGGACAATTTGTTAAACTATCCAAAAATCGCGTCTTAAAGAGTTGCTTGTTGCTATTTACTGTTTTCTGAATTATGAACTCAATAGTATCAATGTGTTTCTATGGGTAGGCAATGAAAGTAAGAGTTATGTATTTCATTGAGAGCTCTTCGTAACACTTTTGACTTCTGTTGCAATGGAAGTCCTAACAGATGCACTACTTCTTATGCTCTGGAAATTGGTGGCATCTATTTTTCTCCAAGTGCTGATTAACACCAGATTATAGAAAAAGCCCTCTTCGTGGGACATAAAACAAGAAGTGAGAGATGTCCACTAGTACTGTACTGAGAATAAAGATTGGAAAAAAGAATGCAAGTCTACGATTGGTTTGTACGTTCCAACAAACATGCTATATAACCTGAGCTAATCTTTATTAAAGACAGCATTTGTGAAGCAAAAACAGAAAAGATAAGAAGAAAAGTAGAGAACCTAAGAACAGTGTTCATCAGGAAGAGCAGGCTGAAGTAGAGAGGTCAAAATAAGAGATGTAAAACTATATAGTATGTGCATAACTGTTTAACTATGCATGTACGGGATCTTCAAAATCAAAATGATATCTTGATAAGTACCAAGAAAGAGAATATAGAGCACAAAGCCGACCTGAGCAGTATTTCCTTTGTACAGCCTCTATGAGCCCATTTGTAGGCTTGTCACGCGAGGATCGGCAATGTAATCAGATGAAAGATGACCTCTATCTGTTAAGCTGCTTATCTAACATCTTATCTCAGTGAGCTGCAAAGACGTTAGGAACCACATTCACAAGTTATCGTCATTCCTAATTATCCATTATTAAGATAAGCATAATATAACGACTCTGCCCACAGATAAATGACACTGATTCCTTTTTGGGTAAAGCTATAATCCAAATAAATTCTGCTGCCCAGTAATCACTACAAATACAGGTAACAATGTAACATTGATTTTGTTCTACAAGACTCTCTATTTTATTAGTCCAATACTCCCACCAAACTATGTGCAAGTCAAACATTACATATCTATTTAGGCCAGTGGAGTAAAACCTCGTTGTGTACACACTTCAATTATTATATCGAACAAGAGTCTCATACAACTATATATTACGTATATGTGAGTTGGAAACATATTACGTATATGTGAGTTGAACCACACAAAAGGAAGTTGAGAAAAGTGGACGATGCAATTGCTCATGTTAGAAGGTAAAGACTTCAGACCTTCCGAGTTTTAGTCTTGGTTTGACACAAGACTTTGAAACGGTGACCGGGTTGGACTCGCCTGCATACATTATGGGTCCAGAAACACAAAGAGAAGTTGTACAAAGTGTGGACAGAGTTGAAGCTGCAATTGCATATGAGAAGGGTTAACACTTTATACATCCCCAGTTTCAGTTTAGGTACGACACAAAACTTTGAATCGGCGGAGAGAATGGTCGTTACACAAACAATGACCGAAGAAATATAACCATTCAACGCATTGTTGATAAGTTTTTGTCCCCCGGTGAATCAGATACACGAATGCGCCGTTCTGACAATGTTATCACCCTTTTTCCATAACGCATCCGTCCATCTCCCATTTGATTCAGTAGGGGACAAAAACTTATTGTCAATGCGTTCGATGGTTGTATTTCTTTTCTTTGGTCAATGATGGTGCGATGACCATTCTCTATGCCGATTGCCGATTGAAAGTTTCGTGTCGTTCCTAAACTGAAACTCGGAATGTCTAAAGTGTTCACCCTTTTCTCATAAGCAATTGCATCTTCAACTTTGTCCAAGCTCTGTACAACTTCTCTTTTGTGTTTCTGGACCCATAATGTATGTAGGCGAGTCCAACCCAGTCTCCGTATCAAAGTCTTGTGTCAAATTAAGACTAAAACTCACCTTTTTAGCATGCGCAATTGCATAATCCATTTTTGTCAACACTTTTCTCGGCTGTGTAACTGGATCGATCATGTATGTCGGCGAGTCCAACCCAGTTTCTAGTCCCATACTCGTTGTTACTGACCTAATATTTATATCATTTACTCTTTCAAACTCATTAGTTTAATTCTTCGAACTCCAACTATATGTTTCCAACTCACATATATACATAATATATATAAGTTGTATTAGACTCTTGTTCGATATGAAAATTGAAGTGTGTACACAAACACTACTTACCATTGTTACCAGAAGCAATCGAAACGGTATCTCTCTTTACATCCCCAGACTTGTGTTCCATACATTTTTCATTTGCATCTTCCATGTTTTCAACGTCTTTCTTCAGTTCCATCTTTGTCTACTACAATTGCATCCTCGATTGTATTGTCTTCAACTACAGGTCCTTTACCTTTGAACCTTCCACCTCCTTAAAGCTGATATGTGTACGTAGAATTTCACTTAATTCAGATTATACGTATAACCAATTTTATATTAAAACAATCTTTTTATACGAACGCACTTGCTATTCTATTTAGCCAAACACCCCTGTTCAATATAAAACACTCGTGTACTATAACCATATGTAACCCAACGCCCAAATTTTATTAGAAAACACGAATCCTACTATATTTATGCTTATTATATGCAAATACATAATCATAACACCCCTGTTCATACTCAACTTTTACTTCAGCACAGTTCATATTATATGCAATAGTAGGTTTATATATTAAAGCAAAAATACCAATTTCATTGATAAAAAAAAAACAACCTTTCAAAAGGACGTATATGCATCAACCTGTGCCATGCCTATACTCGTTCATTCCAATTTGGGAATTGGTCCACGACTTTAACATCCTAGTCCAAAAAATATATATGTATCCTTTTTATATTTCTACAAACGCAACTTTGCAGACTTAATCATCACAGTGATCACACAAACGCAACTGTAATGTTGATGCATAATCTGGCGTGGGCTGGATTCAACGACTCTCCCTGGGCCGTTCGTCGTCTTCTCGAGCCCTGAGTAGATCTGTCAACAAAGAGAACCCGTTAGGAGTGGACCCGAGGCCGTAGCCCCGGGATCCACCTCCGACGGTCAAGTTAGTATCGGTGCGATATAGCATAAGAATTAGGTTTAGGGTAACCTGTTGTATTGTGTTGTGAATGGAATCCCACCCCTATATTTATAAGGCATGGATTAGGGTTTAAGCGTAGAGTGGGCCGCTGTCTGCCGGGCCAGGCCCATTCCAGACTATACGTCCACAAGCCCCCCAAGTTTAGTGTGACATAGCGCATGGCTATGTTATGCTAGACTTAAGTTCTGTTCACGGCCGCGTAGGCCCAATCAACCATGACGGCATGGCCCATGTGTGCGCAACTCAGGTGTGCGCATAGGACGGACTATGCTGCGCAACCCAAGTGCGACAGTGCGCATTGGGACGGACTATACTGCGCGGCCCATATGCGACAGTGCGCACTGGGACGGACTATACTGCGCGGCCCAAATGCGACAGTGCGCACTGGTTGTCCTAGAGGCGCAGTCCTGTTTAGCCCATTAGACTATATCCGAATCCGAGACCTTGTAGGCGCGTCCGTGGTGACCTGAGTAACACCCATTCTTACATGAACGGGAGGGATACACATATGCTAGGTTTCCCGCCACAGTGTGACAGTAAAGACCCCGCAAGAAGAACACGTAGTTCTATAGTTGGGGTAACACTGACATTGCGATTGTAAGAGTCTCACAATGGTGAAGGTGGATCTCGTATGCTGCATCCTGGGTAAGGGCGTACCTTTTGTACCAGTAGCGATGCAGCATGGTGCGACAGGAGACATGCTTCTGTGGCAAAGGTGCGCGCTGTGCGCGACAAGGAGGTGCGAACATTACATCCGTCTTTACAACCGACAGAGGACGTCTCCCCTGCGGCCTGCCGCAAGATGGTGCGAATATTTAAATCCGTCTTTGTACCGGGCTTGCAATACCTCTTACGTACGATCTGCTTCCAAATATACCTGAGTGACGCGTACGGAAACAGTGGTATTATATACCCTGGTAGCCCCCCAAGTTTGATGGTGCTACTCTTGTAGGAGCATTAAACTTAGTTATTCAAATCCTGAAAAACACTTAATGCAAATATTAAAAGTATATGCCGCGAATCGCAACATATAAAACCTAATAAAGTAAAAGATTAGCGCGAAGCAATATATAGCACATAGCATATAAGAGAAGTAGTAGTGCGAATTACACCTATCCCGAGGTTTTACAAACTATATAAGAGAAGTAGCACGTAGCTAATAGCCCTATATTTATAAGGCATGGATTAGGGTTTAAGCGTAGAGTGGGCCGCTGTCTGCCGGGCCAGGCCCATTCCAGACTATACGTCCACATGTAACATCCTAGTCTAAACACCCATTATAGAACATATACGTACTGTAACACCCCAAAATAGAGAATCGCGGAAGCATACAAGTATTTGGGGTGCTACGAAAATTGGATATCACAACACAAGATACATAGAGAACGGATTGAAAATCCGTTTAAAAATATATTACATAATATAAGTCGAATGTCGTACATAAGTTTAAGTTTAATAAAAATAAGGCCCAGTTACATGACTGTCCCATTGTTTCAGAGTTACGGTTGTGTAAAAACACTTAGGTTTCTTATGACCAACGCCATGCCCTGCCTTCAACAATAACAAACTTTAAGCACCTGAAAAACATGCTAAAAGTCAGCTAACGCTGGTGAGTCTATAGGTTTAAAGTAAATAGCACGTGTGGACCATAGCAATAATCAGCAAGCACACACTAATTCTGTATGCAACACTAAGCTCAACAACCGAACTAGACAAAATCATGCCAAAGGCATAAGTACAATAAAGGTGCCCGCGAGTGATAATCCCCAGTCACTCGGCAAAGGGGTCGTCATGGTATACGTCTGCATTGGCCTAATGTATGGCCAACCGAACGTAGGAGTCACCCTCAATAGATCTATTTATAACATACGCGTTTCCCAGCAGGAATTGACGGTTGTCGATAGTGGGCAAAGTGGGATTCAATTAAACTTAGGTTTCCGCATACCAGTGTGTAAAAACAAGTTCACTTTTGGTCCATGAAAACAGTTTTGCATGTTTCTCACTCCAAGGTTTATAAAACAGTACTTATAAGAAAATGGGGCTATAAACTCACCTTAAAAGATAACAATCTGCTAGTCAACAAGTAGATAGTGCAACCGCTCCGACACGCGACCTAGTTAAGTATGGTAAGTCTTAGTATACGTTCATATTTTAAGTACTTGACTCTTTTGAAAAGATTTTTATGTATTACCATGTGCTTGTGTTTTTCTTGCTTGTTGTGTGGTAAGTACGTTTTAAAAGTAGTTTATTAGAAAAGCTCTTTGTGTTAGCTCGTGGTGATAGTGAATGGCGTGAGTGTACATAGCGGAACATCCGTGTATTATATTCTTTGTTATAATACGTAAATGATATATATATATATATACTTGAGAAATCTTTATAGTAATAAGTTAATGAGGAAATATTATATTATAAATAATTTTTATTATTTATAATATAATCAATTATTAAGTATTTAAAATAAATACACTTATATTTAGAAAAATTATATAAATGTAAGTATTTTTGTAAAATACTCTAAGTGTTATAATTTTTAGAATTTTGGCATGACCTGTTCGTTTGTTAAACGTTTTCATTTTCCTCAAATGTTGCAATTTCTCAAATAAACCACTTGTCACTTTACTTGTAAAATTTAGTACGTAATAACTATATTATTCACTATTAATATAGTTATTGATATCATTCGTCTTACGATATAAAAATAGTCACCGTGAGTTCAAATATGTGTAAAAACTCATTTCACCTGAAATACTTATTGGGCCTAAATTTCACTATTGGGCCCGTTAGCCCAATATTAGTCCAAAAATATGTATTCCGGTTTAGTTTACGTTTTATATATCGTTATATATCGAAATTAATTTCTACACGTCCGATAACAATTTTTGATCAAAAGGTCAAAGTTGAAAAAGTCTTATTGGGCTCGCCCCACTGTTCACCGAACACCCTATTGGGCTGAAATTATATACTTGGCCCAATAACCAATTTTAGTAGTTATATTTATATAAATTTATATAATTAAACGTAATTAACACGTATAATTAAGTTTTAATCCTCAAAAATCAAAGTTGGTCATTTCTCATCTCATTTGACCCAAAATAATTATGTTAGGCCGAAAATATTTATTTTCCACCAAAAATTGCATTTTT
>LBNU01023017.1:16690-44070 GCA_014162995.1 Artemisia annua
ACGACGGGAGAGATGTTTGGAGTAATATAAAAGAAAAAAGAAGAATTGCATATGGGAACGAAACACTTGAGAACATTATATGGCATCCATACCATATGTTCCCTAGCCATGTATCTCATCATACGACCTTTTGAGTAAAATACATCAAAACCTCATTAAATACTTGTTTATTATCATTGTTGTTGTGAGTTTTAAATGGTGTAACTATGAGTGCTAGTAAGAAAGATGTTTTTACTAAGTTGGACGAAGTAATATACATTTATGTGGGTTCATGCATGTAGAATCGAACCTTGTATGTAAAGCTGCTGATGAGTTTATATCGTGATTATGACTTGCTTGTGATATAAATAGATTGATATGCTTGCGGGGTACAAATTCAGGTAACTACAAATGTGATTTTACACGATTATCGCGGATTTAAGCGGAAATATATACACAGTTTGTGTGCTGATTATAGATAGATCAGGCCATTCCTTCAAAAAAAAAGTATAATATTTGGTGTGTTTTGAAAAAACATAAAATTGTGTGGCTCCAAGTGGTGAAGTATGGTGGAGAGTTTGTTTGCTTGAATGAGTTTTAATTAAGTATATAATCATGAAAATGCAATTTTTATGGTGGAAAATAATATTTTCTGGCCTAACATTAATGGATTTGTGCTCAAATGAGATGAGTAAAATGACCCAACTTTGATTTTTGAGGATTAAAAATTCTTATAGTACGTGTTAAATTACGTTAAGATTGAAGTATTAAATTTATATAAATATAAGACTATCTAAAATTGGTTATTGGCCAAGTATGATATTAAAAAAGTTTCACCCCATATTAGGGGTGTTTTCTGTTGAACATGGGGCGAGCCAATAAGATATACTGTTTTCACTTTGACGCTTTTTGATTCAAAAATTGATTATCGACTGTGACAAAATGAAGTTTTTAGCCACGATTTTGTCAGAAATGTAATAAAATGACTTTACTGACTCAAAAATATATTTACTTTACTTTTACCATAGGTACTGTAGCGTCGGTTCGCGTGCGGCGTTGTTTTTCAGAAAAATGTGAGAAAGCTCTCAGTAAATTACGAAACTTGTCAGTAACTATCCGAAATGGATTAATTTGTGTTTACTGATGAAAATAGACTTTTTCAGTAGTGATTGTAAGCTACAGTGTGCAGGACAGCTCCCGAAAATGTTCAGAAATGTGCAGAAACATGCAGAAATGTGAAAAAATGCATATAATACTCAAAATAAATATAATAAATAGAAATTCATTATTAAATTAATTTGTGAAAAATACCATTTGTCACAGTCTCCGCTCCTTAAGGGGAAATCCGTCTCGGATTTCAGTTCACGTCATTTGATGAGTTCGAAAAGAGATGCGGATATTTACGCTTGATCTTGTCCTCAAGCTCCCAAGTGTATTCGGGGCCTCTGCGAGAGTTCCAGCGGACCTTGACGATTGGGATACGACTCTGCTTCAGTCATTTTACTTCCCGATCCATGATTTCAATCGGTTCTTTGACGTAATTCAACCTTTCGTCGACTTGGATTTCTTCCAAAGGAATAGCAGAATTATCTTCAGATAAGCACTTTTTCAAGTTGCTAACATGAAAAAGTCATGCACAGCACTGAGTTCAGAAGGTAATGCGAGTCGATAGGCTACCGGCCCGACTCTGACGATAATCTCGAAAGGTCCAATATAACGAGGGCTCAGCTTCCCACGTTTACCGAATCTGATCACGCCTTTCCATGGTGAGACCTTCAACATCACTCTGTCACCCACTTGAAACTCAAGGGGTTTTCGCCTCTTGTCAGCATAACTCTTTTTGCGATCACGAGCAGCTTGCATTCGATTCTTAATCTGTACGATTTTCTCTGTAGTTTCGTGAACTAGATCTGGTCCAGTAAGTTGACTTTCTCCTACTTCAGCCCAACATACCGGCGATCTGTACTTACGACCATAAACTGCTTCATATGGTGCAGCCTTGATACTGGTGTGATAGCTGTTATTGTAGGAAAACTTGACCAAAGGCAAATGCTTATCCCAGCCGTTCCCAAAATCAATAACACACGCTCTGAGCATGTCCTCCAACGTCTGAATAGTCCTTTCACTCTGACCATCAGTATGAGGATGATAAGCTGTGCTCATATCAAGATCTGTACCCAATGCATCCTGAAGCGACTTCCAAAAACTGGATGTAAAACGGCTATCTCGATCAGAGATAATAGAAACAGGCACTCCATGCCTTGCCACAATTTCCTTCACGTATAGCCTGGCAAGCTTGTCCATAATATCGTTCTCTCTCATAGGAAGGAAATGTGTAGACTTTGTGAGACGGTCTACGATTACCCATATCGTGTCATACCCGCTCGACGTCCTTGGCAGTTTGGTGATGAAATCCATGGTTATCTGCTCCCATTTCCATTCTGGGATCTCTGGTTGTACAAGCAACCCTGACGGTCTCTTGTGTTCAGCCTTAACCTTTGAACACGTTAAGCACATGCTGACGTACTTAGCTATATCCGCCTTCATGTTTGGCCACCAATATAGCTTCTTCAAGTCTAAGTACATCTTGTCAGCTCCTGGATGAATGGAGTACTTGGACTTGTGTGATTCGTGCATAATCAAATCACGAATTCCTCAACACAGCAGGATCCAACTTCTGTCCCCATAACACAAAACTCGATCTGATCTCTTTACGAAGCCATTCTCGCTCTCTGGCATACCGTAGATTTTCTCACCTGGTCGGTTCTCTTCTTTGAGTGCCTCCATCTGAGCCTCAAGAATTTTCGATGGAAGAGGGGAAACAATCGTCATCCCTAATGATCTGACTCTGAGGGGTTTGATTCTTTCCTTTCGGCTAAGAGCGTCGGCAACTACATTCGCCTTGCCTGGATGGTAACGGATCTCGCAATCATAATCGCTCAACAATTCCAACCATCGTCGATGTCTCATATTCAGCTCTTTCTGGTTCAAGATATGCTGTAGACTTTTGTGATCCGTATACACCACACACTTAGTACCATAGAGGTAGTGCCTCCAAATGCGTAGTGCAAACACAAATGCGCCTAACTCCAAATCATGGGTTGTGTAATTCTTCTCATGAGTTTTCAGTTGTCGAGAAGCATACGCAATCACCTTTTCTCTCTGCATTAACACGGCTCCCAAACCTTTGTGTGAAGCGTCGCAATAAACGACAAAGTCTTCACTACCTTCAGGTAAGGCCAAAATAGGTGCACTGCACAACTTCTCTTTAAGGAGTTGAAAAGCTTCTTCTTCATCATCTCCCCAGTCGTACTTCACATTCTTATGAGTTAATGCAGTTAAAGGATTAGCTATCTTGGAGAAACCTTCGATAAACCTTCGGTAATAGCCAGCGAGTCTTAAAAACTGGCGTACCTCTGTGGGTGTTGTAGGTGTCGCCCAATCCTTGATTGACTCAATCTTGGCAGGATCAACGCGAATTCCCTGACTGTCAATCACGTGACCTAGAAACTGTACAGTAGATATCCAAAACTCACACTTCGAGAATTTGGCATATAGCTCCTCCTTCTTTAATAACTCTAAGATTAGCTTGAGGTGTTCCTCGTACTCTTTCTCATCCTTAGAGTATATCAAAATGTCATCAATGAACACAATGACGAATCTATCCAAGTATGACTTACACACTCTATTCATGAGATCCATGAATACTGCGGGTGCGTTAGTTAAGCCGAATGGCATAACTTGGAATTCGTAATGGCCATATCGAGTCCTGAACGCCGTCTTCGGAATATCCTCTTCCCTGACTCGAAGTTGATGATAACCTGATCTCAGATCGATCTTGGAGTAAACCGATGAACCTTGAAGTTGATCGAACAAACCGTCGATTCTTGGAAGTGGGTATCGGTTCTTAATTGTTAATCCCTATATTTATAAGGCATGGATTAGGGTTTAAGCGTAGAGTGGGCCGCTGTCTGCCGGGCCAGGCCCATTCCAGACTATACGTCCACATGTAACATCCTAGTCTAAACACCCATTATAGAACATATACGTACTGTAACACCCCAAAATAGAGAATCGTGGAAGCATACAAGTATTTGGGGTGCTACGAAAATTGGATATCACAACACAAGATACATAGAGAACGGATTGAAAATCCGTTTAAAAATATATTACATAATATAAGTCGAATGTCGTACATAAGTTCAAGTTTAATAAAAATAAGGCCCAGTTACATGACTGTCCCATTGTTTCAGAGTTACGGTTGTGTAAAAACACTTAGGTTTCTTATGACCAACGCCATGCCCTGCCTTCAACAATAACAAATTTTAAGCACCTGAAAAACATGCTAAAAGTCAGCTAACGCTGGTGAGTCTATAGGTTTAAAGTAAATAGCACGTGTGGACCATAGCAATAATCAGCAAGCACACACTAATTCTGTATGCAACACTAAGCTTAACAACCGAACTAGACAAAATCATGCCAAAGGCATAAGTACAATAAAGGTGCCCGCGAGTGATAATCCCCAGTCACTCGGCAAAGGGGTCGTCATGGTATACGTCTGCATTGGCCTAATGTATGGCCAACCGAACGTAGGAGTCACCCTCAATAGATCTATTTATAACATACGCGTTTCCCAGCAGGAATTGACGGTTGTCGATAGTGGGCAAAGTGGGATTCAAGCAAACTTAGGTTTCCGCATACCAGTGTGTAAAAACAAGTTCACTTTTGGTCCATGAAAACAGTTTTGCATGTTTCTCACCCCAAGGTTTATAAAACAGTACTTATAAGAAAATGGGGCTATAAACTCACCTTAAAAGATAACAATCTGCTAGTCAACAAGTAGATAGTGCAACCGCTCCGACACGCGACCTAGTTAAGTATGGTAAGTCTTAGTATACGTTCATATTTTAAGTACTTGACTCTTTTGAAAAGATTTTTATGTATTACCATGTGCTTGTGTTTTTCTTGCTTGTTGTGTGGTAAGTACGTTTCAAAAGTAGTTTATTAGAAAAGCTCTTTGTGTTAGCTCGTGGTGATAGTGAATGGTGTGAGTGTACATAGCGGAACATCCGTGTATTATATTCTTTGTTATAATACGTAAATACGTAATAACTATATTATTCACTATTAATATAGTTATTGATATCATTCGTCTTACGATATAAAAATAGTCACCGTGAGTTCAAATATGTGTAAAAACTCATTTCACCTGAAATACTTATTGGGCCTAAATTTCACTATGGGTCCGTTAGCCCAATATTAGTCCAAAAATATGTATTCCGGTTTAGTTTACGTTTTATATATCGTTATATATCGAAATTAATTTCTACACGTCCGATAACAATTTTTGATCAAAAGGTCAAAGTTGAAAAAGTCTTATTGGGCTCGCCCCACTGTTCACCGAACACCCTATTGGGCTGAAATTATATACTTGGCCCAATAACCAATTTTAGTAGTTATATTTATATAAATTTATATAATTAAACGTAATTAACACGTATAATTAAGTTTTAATCCTCAAAAATCAAAGTTGGTCATTTCTCATCTCATTTGACCCAAAATAATTATGTTAGGCCGAAAATATTTATTTTCCACCAAAAATTGCATTTTTTCGATATATACTTAATTAAAATCTTTCAAGCAAAACTTCCACCAATTCACCACTTGAGCCAAAATTTTATGTTTTTCAAAACCCCAATAGTTTCATATTTTTATTTATGGCCGATCTATGTATATACACACAAATGTGTATATTTCGTCTTAAATCCGCGTAATTAGTGTAAATCACATTTGTATTACTAAATTTGTACCACAAGCAACAATATTTATTACACAAGCAAGAATAATCACATTAACTCATAGCATTTAATACGGTTCGATTTACATGCATGCAACCCAATATGTATATACTTGTCAACTTAGTAAAACATTTACATTTAGCACTTGGTAACACCATTTAACATCACAAGAACATGTAATAAACAAGATTTGAAAAGTTTTGATGTTTCCTTACAAAGGTGATGATGGTACATGGCTAGGAGAACAAGAGGAGACCCAAAATGCTTCAAGTTTAACCCAAATCACCTTATATATTACCCAAACTCTTGATTTTAACACCCAAATTATCTTGATCTTCAAAATTTATGTAAGAAATGTGTGTGTTTGTGTGCTTGGCTATGGGAAGACAAGAAGAGAAGAAGATGAGTTTTTGATCTAAAAATGACTAGTTAAATGTATATAGGATTATAGATTTGGATAATAGCATGCTTCTTGGTTAATAAGGTTATTAGTGGTTAATAGGGTTAACCCCATGTGATAGGAAGGTTAGTGGAAAGTGAGTAGGACATGAGGTGGCCGGATTTGAGTATCCAAGGAGGGGGAAGAGATATTTTTACTCCCCGTTGGTATATCGTGTGTCGGTTTAAGCTTAAATGTAACCGTAACGTCCCGGTTTGACGTTTTTAGACACATATACGTAAAATGAAGTTTTTAGCCACGATTTTGTCAGAAATGTAATAAAATGACTTTACTGACTCAAAAATATATTTACTTTACTTTTACCATAGGTACTGTAGCGTCGGTTCGCGTGCGGCGTTGTTTTTTAGAAAAATGTGAGAAAGCTCTCAGTAAATTACGAAACTTGTCAGTAACTATCCGAAATGGATTAATTTGTGTTTACTGATGAAAATAGACTTTTTCAGTAGTGATTGTAAGCTACAGTGTGCAGGACAGCTCCCGAAAATGTTCAGAAATGTGCAGAAACATGCAGAAATGTGCAAAAATGCATATAATACTCAAAATAAATATAATAAATAGAAATTCATTATTAAATTAATTTGTGAAAAATACCATTTGTCACAGTCTCCGCTCCTTAAGGGGAAATCCGTCCCGGATTTCAGTTCACGTCATTTGATGAGTTCGAAAAGAGATGCGGATATTTACGCTTGATCTTGTCCTCTCGCTCCCAAGTGTATTCGGGGCCTCTGCGAGAGTTCCAGCGGACCTTGACGATTGGGATACGACTCTGCTTCAGTCATTTAACTTCCCGATCCATGATTTCAATCGGTTCTTTGACGAAATTCAACCTTTCGTCGACTTGGATTTCTTCCAAAGGAATAGCAGAATTATCTTCAGATAAGCACTTTTTCAAGTTGCTAACTTGAAAAAGTCATGCACAGCGCTGAGTTCAGAAGGTAATGCGAGTCGATAGGCTTGGCCGGGCTGAGATCGCTCTTAGAGCTTTCCAGGTTATATTGCTCCCGAGTCGAAGGGTGGTTTACCGAATCTGATCACGCCTTTCCATGGTGAGACCTTCAACATCACTCTGTCACCTACTTGAAACTCAAGGGGTTTTCGCCTCTTGTCAGCATAACTCTTTTTGCGATCACGAGCAGCTTGCATTCGATTCTTAATCTGTACGATTTTCTCTGTAGTTTCGTGAACTAGATCTGGTCCAGTAAGTTGACTTTCTCCTACTTCAGCCCAACATACCGGCGATCTGTACTTACGACCATAAACTGCTTCATATGGTGCAGCCTTGATACTGGTGTGATAGCTGTTATTGTAGGAAAACTTGACCAAAGGCAAATGCTTATCCCAGCCGTTCCCAAAATCAATAACACACGCTCTGAGCATGTCCTCCAACGTCTGAATAGTCCTTTCACTCTGACCATCAGTATGAGGATGATAAGCTGTGCTCATATCAAGATCTGTACCCAATGCATCCTGAAGCGACTTCCAAAAACTGGATGTAAAACGGCTATCTCGATCAGAGATAATAGAAACAGGCACTCCATGCCTTGCCACAATTTCCTTCACGTATAGCCTGGCAAGCTTGTCCATACTATCGTTCTCTCTCATAGGAAGGAAATGTGTAGACTTTGTGAGACGGTCTACGATTACCCATATCGTGTCATACCCGCTCGACGTCCTTGGCAGTTTGGTGATGAAATCCATGGTTATCTGCTCCCATTTCCATTCTGGGATCTCTGGTTGTACAAGCAACCCTGACGGTCTCTGGTGTTCAGCCTTAACCTTTGAACACGTTAAGCACATGCTGACGTATTTAGCTATATCCGCCTTCATGTTTGGCCACCAATATAGCTTCTTCAAGTCTAAGTACATCTTGTCAGCTCCTGGATGAATGGAGTACTTGGAATTGTGTGATTCGTGCATAATCAAATCACGAATTCCTCCACACAGCAGGATCCAACTTCTGTCCCCATAACACAAAACTCCATCTGATCTCTTTACGAAGCCATTCTCGCTCTCTGGCATACCGTAGATTTTCTCACCTGGTCGGTTCTCTTCTTTGAGTGCCTCCATCTGAGCCTCAAGAATTTTCGATGGAAGAGGGGAAACGATCGTCATCCCTAATGATCTGACTCTGAGGGGTTTGATTCTTTCCTTTCGGCTAAGAGCGTCGGCAACTACATTCGCCTTGCCTGGATGGTAACGGATCTCGCAATCATAATCGCTCAACAATTCCAACCATCGTCAATGTCTCATATTCAGCTCTTTCTGTTTCAAGATATGCTGTAGACTTTTGTGATCAGTATACACCACACACTTAGTACCATAGAGGTAGTGCCTCCAAATGCGTAGTGCAAACACAAATGCGCCTAACTCCAAATCATGGGTTGTGTAATTCTTCTCATGAGTTTTCAGTTGTCGAGAAGCATACGCAATCACCTTTTCTCTCTGCATTAACACGGCTCCCAAACCTTTGTGTGAAGCGTCGCAATAAACGACNACACTTAGTACCATAGAGGTAGTGCCTCCAAATGCGTAGTGCAAACACAAATGCGCCTAACTCCAAATCATGGGTTGTGTAATTCTTCTCATGAGTTTTCAGTTGTCGAGAAGCATACGCAATCACCTTTTCTCTCTGCATTAACACGGCTCCCAAACCTTTGTGTGAAGCGTCGCAATAAACGACAAAGTATTCACTACCTTCAGGTAAGGCCAAAATAGGTGCACTGCACAACTTCTCTTTAAGGAGTTGAAAAGCTTCTTCTTCATCATCTCCCCAGTCGTACTTCACATTCTTATGAGTTAATGCAGTTAAAGGCTTAGCTATCTTGGAGAAACCTTCGATAAACCTTCGGTAATAGCCAGCGAGTCCTAAAAACTGGCGTACCTCTGTGGGTGTTGTAGGTGTCGCCCAATCCTTGATTGACTCAATCTTGGCAGGATCAACGCGAATTCCCTGACTGTCAATCACGTGACCTAGAAACTGTACAGTAGATATCCAAAACTCACACTTCGAGAATTTGGCGTATAGCTCCTCCTTCTTTAATAACTCTAAGATTAGCTTGAGGTGTTCCTCGTGCTCTTTCTCATCCTTAGAGTATATCAAAATGTCATCAATGAACACAATGACGAATCTATCCAAGTATGAATTACACACTCTATTCATGAGATCCATGAATACTGCGGGTGCGTTAGTTAAGCCGAATGGCATAACTTGGAATTCGTAATGGCCATATCGAGTCCTGATCGCCGTCTTCGAAATATACTCTTCCCTGACTCGAAGTTGATGATAACCTGATCTCAGATCGATCTTGGAGTAAACCGATGAACCTTGAAGTTGATCGAACAAACCGTCGATTCTTGGAAGTGGGTATCGGTTCTTAATCGTTAGCTTATTCAGCTCCCGATAATCGATACACATTCTGAAGGATCCATCCTTCTTCTTAACAAACAGAACCGGAGCTCCCCAAGGCGAAGAACTCGGCCTGATAAAACCTTTGCCTGACAATTCAGCCAACTGCTCTGACAACTTTTGCAGTTCCGTAGGTGCTAATCGGTAGGGCGCTCGCGCTACTGGCGCGAATCCTGGCACCAAATCAGTTCGGAACTCAATTTGTCGAGCTGGCGATAGTCCAGGTAAGTCTTCTGGAAAGACTTCTGGGAAATCCCTCACAATTGGCACATCTTCCAATCGTTTCTCTGTGGGACTTTTCTCTTTCTTATCAGAGACGTGAGCTAGAAAGAGGTAGCATCCTTTCTCGATGTACTTTTGCACCTTCGTACACGAGATGATGTTCAACCTTGACGAACGTGCACGATCACTCTGATCTCCCTCAATAATGAGAATCTCATTTCCGTAATGTACTCTGACGATCTTTTCATCACAGATGATGACGGCATGGTACTTCGATAACCAATCCATCCCTATGATGACGTCAAAACTACCTAGCTCTACCGGCATGAGATCGATGTTGAAAGGGTAATTTAGCAAGTTTAGAGTGCAGCCTCTTATAATGGTATCTACTCTCTCTAGATTCCCATTAGCTAGTTCTATGTCAAAGACGTTATCTAAGGTGGTCGGGGCAATACCAAGCAAAGAGCTAAATGCAGTTGACACAAAACTTCTATCTGCTCCCGTATCAAACAAAATCGATGCATAACGATTATTTAAGAGAAACGTATCCCGTCACCACATTCATGTCGTCCTGAGCTTCCCTTCTACCAACAGCATAAACCCTTGCAGATGCTCCTCCTCCATTGCCCTGGTTCCCAGTGTTACCAGTTGTCACTTGGTTACTACCACCATTTCCTTGATTTCTAGGCTTCCCGCACTCAGTGCGGTAGTGACCCTTCTCACCATAACTAAAGCAGGTGATTTCCGCTCTATAGTTGTTAGGTGGTGTTGCTTGAGCCGTAGCTAGGGATCTAGATCGACAATTTCTGGCCAAATACCCCACTTTCTGGCAATTGTGGCACTTAACAGTACACTCCCCTCTGTGGTGTAGCTTGCAGCGGTTGCAAAGAGGTGCGTTCCCTGCGTACCCTTTCTTCTCAGTCGTACCAGCTGCATATGCCTTTGCCACTACTTGTTTCTTGTTTTGAGAGTTACCGTTGTTTCCCTTTGAATGATCATCCCACTTTCTCTTGTGGTCGGTACTCTTTTCTGGAGCATCTTCCAATAGCTGGTCCATCAGCTTGTTGTCCGTTTCCATAGTATCATGAATATCCTTAGCCTTTGAAGTAGTCACACTTCCTTTTATCAACTTAGGCAATCCTCCCACATACCTCTCAAGCAATCTGGTCTCAGTATGGACCATTTCTGGGCACAACAACACTAGCTCTTGAAACTCTGGTTGTAAGCAGCCATGTTGTTATTCTGTACCTTCAAGTTCCAGAACTCTACTTCCAACTTTATAACCTCATTGTGTGGGCAGTACTTCCTGAGTACCATTTCCTTGAAATTATCCCACGACATGGCATAAGCAACCTCAATACCAGCTGATTTCTTGTAGTTGTTCCACCAGGTCAAAGCAGCATCCATGAAAGTGAAAGATGCATACTTAACCCGATCCTCATCACTACAGCCACTGATGTGAAACACAGTCTCTAACTTCTCAATCCATCTGAGCAAACCAATGGCTCCCTCTGTTCCTCTGAATCCTCCATCCATAACCTTCTTGAATTCATTATAGGAACAGCCACGGTTGTTAGTGGGTGGTCTTGAATTCCCAGTATTGCTAGACGAATTGTTCGCAGCAGCGAATGCGGCGGCTACATGATCACTGTCTAGTTGATCCAGTGTGGCATGATTCACCACTGGTGGACTTGCTGCAGTCCTGGGTGGGACCGTATCATCAGCATTTCTCCCTCGTGTAGTCCTTGCCGGAGTAGCATTTTTCGCAGTTCTGCCACGCACAACTCTCGCTGAAACAGGTGGGTCAGCAGTTCGTCCTTGAGTGGCTCTGTTTGACTTTCGTGTGGGTGCCATTTATCTGCATCACAAAAGATGGCGATAAATGAGATCTTGTGCATGGAAAAGAATGTCACATGAATATACAAATATCATAGACAAGATGCAAGGATAAAGTCAACAAATAGAGGAAACGAACAATCAAATAGATAAACTAAGCTTGTTATATTCATAGATCAAATCTGAAGTACACACAATTTCAAGCGGTTTTAGAAGTTCATCATAAGCTTGGTTTAGGAAATCATCACTAACTGATGACTCATCAGTTTAGTGGAAAGTACAACATCCTAAGAATCTAGACTAAGAGTGGTCATGCTCGACGCGCATCTGCTCGAAAGCTGCTGTCATCTCTCCCATGGCGGCCTCCAGATGAATCACACGATGCCTGAGCTCCTGGTTCTCTGCCATCACTGCACCAATCATGTACTCAGCAGTCTCAGTCCTCTGCCACTGAGCACGCTCAGACCCTCGAGCTCTACCTGGCATCCCCTGTGCTCGATGCTGACCTCTCCTCAAATCTCTCACCTGAGCTCCCAATATCCCGAGCTCTCTACCATGCAACCTCTCAAAAGCCTCAAATCTAGCCTGTAAACCAACTCTCTCCCTGCGATCAGCATATACCTCCTCAAACAAAACACATGCAACCCTGTAAATCGTCCCAACACGCCCCTCTACCCTCTGAAGGCGGTCGGACTGCTCCATTCTCTGAATCTGATCGGAATGAACCTCTAGCAACAATTCCTGGTTAGCCAACTGAACATGTATCTCATCTATGACAGTACCACCTACAGCTGGTGAATCCGGATGCAGAGAAACTGCTGGTGATGAAGGAGGTGGCATGAGTGGAGGTGACGATGGAGTATACTCTGGACTGGCAGCCTGAACAGTATCACATGGAATGTCTACCCACTGAGTATCCCCTGAACCCTGTACCTGAGCATCCCTGGAACTCTGTCCGATCTCAAATACACCTTGAACGTCCTCCATAACACCCTTGCCATCACGTGGCATAACCCTCTGATCCATATCCATCGGTGTCTCTCTATCACTGTCAATGTACACATAACCCAAAGTAGGCTCAACAGGTGTTGTCACAGCCGGTACTGACTCAAACGGAATCTGAGCTGAATCTACTGCTGGATCCTCCATCGGATCCTCATCCTCATTAGAATAGGATGATACAGATCTTCGTAATCTCTGACGGGGTGGTGAATGATCTGGAGATGAAACCGATGAATGATCTGGTGATGGAGTAAAAGTATAACCATAACGGGACCTCCTGGGTGATGATATCAAGCATGAAAGTCGGATAGGCTAATCAATGGGACGTACCGACATACGAGCCGTACGCCGAATAGCAGGAGTCTCAGCAATAGTAGTATCCTGATCATGCTGTGAGAGTGAGTAGTGAGAAGGAGATGAGCGATGAGCTGAAGCAAAACGAGGTAAGAATGGTGAAACTGATGCTGGAGCTGTGTGTGAAGGCTGAGTGGCAGCCCTGATAACTTCCATGAGCGGATAATCCGCAAACGGAACTGGCTGATGGGAAGGAGATGAGTGTCCAGCAGACAGTATGGGCTCCGAAACATCAAACTGACGAGACATGGTCTGTGACAAATACGGTGCGGTATGTGTAAGTATAAAGAAAATACATATATTATATATGTTAAGTAAATACTCACGGCACAAGTATAGCACTTAAACATATAAAGCAAAAATCAACTAAGTCATGGCAAACAAGTAGACAGGCATCTGGCGGTCATAATGAGCGTTTTTATAAAAATGGTTATAGTTTAGGTTTTTAATTTACCTAGTTCTCTATAACCTAGGCTCTGATGCCAATCTGTAACACCCCCAAAATAGAGAATCGCGGAAGCATACAAGTATTTGTGGTGCTACGAAAATTGGATATCACAACACAAGATAAATAGAGAACGGATTGAAAATCCGTTTAAAAATATATTACATAATATAAGTCGAATGTCGTACATAAGTTCAAGTTTAATAAAAATAAGGCCCAGTTACATGACTGTCCCATTGTTTCAGAATTACACTTGTGTAAAAACACTTAGGTTTCTTATGACCAACGCCATGCCCTGCCTTCAACAATAACATACTTTAAGCACCTGAAAAACATGCTAAAAGTCTGCTAACGCTGGTGAGTCTATAGGTTTAAAGTAAATAGCACGTGTGGACCATAGCAATAATCAGCAAGCACACACTAATTCTGTATGCAACACTAAGCTCAACAACCGAACTAGACAAAAAGCATGCCAAAGGCATAAGTACAATAAAGGTGCCCGTGAGTGATAATCCCCAGTCACTCGGCAAAGAGGTCGTCATGGTATACGTCCGCATTGGCCTAATGTATGGCCAACCGAACGGAGGAGTCACCCTCAATAGATCTATTTATAACATACGCGTTTCCCAGCAGGAAATGACGGTTGTCGATAGTGGGCAAAGTGGGATTCAAGCAAACTTAGGTTTCCGCATACCAGTGTGTAAAAACAAGTTCAGTTTTGGTCCATGAAAATAGTTTTGCATGTTTCTCACCCCAAGGTTTATAAAATAGTACTTATAAGAAAATGGGGCTATAAACTCACCTTAAAATATAGCAATCTGCTAGTCAACAAGTAGTTAGTGCAACCGCTCCGACACGCGACCTAGTTAAGTATGGTAAGTCTTAGTATACGTTCATATTTTAAGTACTTGACTCTTTTGAAAAGATTTTTATCTATTACCATGTGCTTGTGTATTTCTTGCTTGTTGTGTGGTACGTACGTTTCAAAAGTAGTTTATTAGAAAGGCTCTTTGTGTTAGCTCGTGGTGATAGTGAATGGTGTGAGTGTACATAGCGGAACATCCGTGCATTATATTCTTCGTTATAATACGTAAGTGNNNNAAGGAACCGAAAATACATAAAAAGTGTAGAGTTGGCGTAGCCAAGTATTGGTTGAATTAACTTGAACGTGACACGACGTACGCGAATAACTTCCGACGAAGTTAATTATAAAAAAAATAATAGTTAAATAATAAAAATATTATAATTAGTGACATGAAAAACGAAATGTCACAGTTGCTAAGGTACATAGAGTGATATAGGTACTATCATTTTTAACTTGAGTTTCATACGAATATTTACGACGCATGTGTCTTAAATGTAGCACGTACTTATATGTTACTTGTAACCTTTCTTTTTATTTTGGTGCAAGTCGAGCATAACAGTATCTTATAATTCAGATAGTAGTGTATATTTAATGGAACATGTTATAGATTAGAAAAGTGTAACATGATTAATTTGGTTGCGCACCAAAAGTCTAAAAATGTTACCTTGTGCTAACAATTAACTATAAACATCCCCGTCATAACTTTTGCATTCAAATCCATAATATGCATCACATAAATAACCATATCATCACTGAGCCATATGACTTGTAATTATAATTTTTATGGTGTCAGTTAATGAAAAATTATATTTAAGGACGTCGATTTTATTTAATTTTATTATGGTATTAGTTTACGTTTTAAAAATTTTAAGAAAAGGGGGCGGGCATGACTTATAAACAATATGTATATGAACCACATAGCTTATTTGAGTTGGCTATCACTCTACATATACGGCCTCTAGGAGAATCTTATGAAACTGTAATTCTAATAACCTAAAAATAGAAGCTAACTGATCCTCACACACGACACTCATTGATCAAACATTAAACTTGTTTTAGGTAAGTTTGGCTCCCTTCAATCGGACTTTAATTTGTTTCACATGTTACCCTTGTAGATTAAGCTTCTCAAGAGAGCTTAAACTTAACTACCACATCACACTATCTCCTAAAATATGATTTGTCTTCACTTATCAACATATAACAATTATCCAATCTGACACAAACACTCCTCAAAATCAAATCTGAATACCCCTAAACACCCAAAAAAATAGAAGGTAAAAAAAAGAATTTTTCTACATATCTAAGTGCAATTACAAATTCTTAACTGAAAATACTACAAATGCAACACCAAGGACGAATTTCTAAACAACTTTAAATTATCAACATACTTAAAAAATAGTCTGGGCAACTTATTCTAATACCTAAAGGGCAATCTCCGCCCCATTCAACAATAACACAAGATCTATATGGAAAGATGAATGTCTTGCTATTCATAGGGCCATATCTTTAGGCATTAATTACTAATAGAGTCTGTAATCAAGACCAACCTGTACATTAGTTGTTAATTGCATTGCTGGTCTTTGATCTTTCTTGTTTAAAATGACCTTTACTAATCACCACATGCTCAAGTTTGAACTTACTGATCGCTCTTTTCAGCATTCGGCCTTAGAAGAACTCACATGATATTCTCATTCTTCTTATATGTGCTGCAAAGTGGACATGAAACATACGGTATTATATATGAAAATACCTCAAAAGACTGCGCAGTGGCAAGCTTGTACACATGTACACATGAACATGTTTTGTCTGACCAATTCTTTGACATCTATCCATTACCTGTAAATCCATTTGAGGGTTATGTAGAGAAAATGGATTAGAATTACTCGTAGTCACATGGGTCACAAAGCCGATAAGAAAATGCTATCAAGTAAGAAAAGGCTAAAGCACAATAATAATACCATTGCTTCTAAACTAAACTCTAGAACTGAAATTGTTAACCGGAACTTGTAATGTATGATAAAAAAGAATCTAATATGGTAAGGAGATGTTGTTTCAAGTGTATAATTCATTTTGGAGAACGTACTACTTCGGTAACGATCACGTCTATTATATCATATATATATAGTATATAGTATACGCGTATCGTATCACCTATTCTAAAATATCATATGAAATAAACAGCTAATACACTCTAGGTATTAATAAAACTCATTAGTTTAACACGCCATGGCTCATGGTTACTTACTCAAATAACTCCTCTATAGTCTTCACATCACTGGATGTGAAAAGAGCATGATGAAAATTCGAAAATCAAACTTAATAGTCCAAAAATGTTTAAATTCTTTCAGTAAAGTAGCTATAGCAAAAGTTCATGATAGTTCCTTTAACAATAACTTGATTATGCTGTAATAACAAACTGGAAACTTAGAAAACCAATTATCAGAATGAGAAAGATAGTAAGCTTACTGGACTTTCTAGTCCTTTGCAAACTGATAGGTCACATTCAATCACACCATATCTTCTTCCATTCTTGCTGTTAAAATAGCTACATCTAATACCTGATTGGAACTTTCGGCCAGTTATTCAAGTAAAAACCTGTTACTTGTTACTGGAGGTGGTAGGATGAGCAAGTTGGGTAATGGTACAAAACAGTCGAGTTGGAAATGGGTCATTTTTTTGGTACATATCAAAAAGTGCCATGTTCACCCTATCTCTTTTCTATAATAAAATAATTAATATGTTAATTAGGATTACAATGAAAATATGCTTACAGTACACTATAAATATTTGAGTAAAACAATAGCCAATTAGACGGATATATGCATAAAAAAGAAAATAAAGGGGGAGGGGGTATTCACCATGAGTGCGATTAATCCAGCACGATTCCAATGTCAAAACCTAACTTCATTATTGTTTATATATACTTTATGAACAATCATATGTATATAGTGGCATTTGGATAGAGGGGCTTATTGGCTAATGTAACAGCAAAAATACTAAATAGGCTCCAAAAGTGGGACTTATTGAAACAGTTTAGCTGTTTAAAAAAAGATTTTCCAAACATCCATATAGTAGACAGAACTGTACCAAAGTTGTTTACCGCATCCACAAACTGAAAAACATGTACAACTTTTTGATACTCGAATATAGTGACTGAATATGGCTACATGCTAAAAACCTTAAAGTAGTCAAAGTCGAAAATTTTCAGCTGCATGGCAGGGTTCCCATCTAAAAGAGTGCTCTCGAGCTTCAAATCAGTCACATTGAGAGGACAAAGTATCACTATGGAGAAAAATATAATCAAGAAATTAATAATGATGAAAAGATGTTATTTTACAATCAGCATAGGATCTTAAACTATTATCAAGATGTATCGAGCTACTTTTTTGTGGCTCGGATAATGTTCATCATTATATTCTAAAAAATCACCTAGATCATCCTTATAAGCCAAACCTAAACACCTTAACTCACGAATTACGCTAAGTAAAAACTTAGAAATGCTACTTATAAGGGCCATGTACAACTACTAAAAGAACCGTTAGTTGCATACCTAATTAGAACTCCATGTACTTATTGTAAGCGGTTATTGCAACTACAAAAGCCTCACTATAAACTTCTAGCAAGGGTCGATCAGTTTAGCTATGCACCACCTGATCCAGGTTGTGCTTGTCTACAACGGGTCAAATGCAAAAAATGAACCTATATCCCGTGAAAATTTAACCTTTGCTTTATTCCGATTCCGAGTCAGCTTGTTTAATGGTTGTTTATTTGTTTTTTGGTGAACTGAGCCTGCAAAAAAACATCCGTCATTTGTTATAAATAACTGAACACGAAAAGCGTGGCCAAAAAAAAGCTACGAAATAAGAATAACGAAACATACAAAATTACCTGGTGAAGAACAAAAGGAAACATTCCTTTTGTTCATGAATAACAGGTGGGTTGATCATAAAATTGACCGTATAAGATTAGCTATTAGATCAAAGATTGGGATAAGTACAAACCTGCACAAGATTCAACAGAACATTCATCCTTAGCCTGATTAAATCTCCACGTTTAGCACCATTTTTTTGTTAATAAATACTAAAAGAGGTCGTGCATCAGAACGCAAAGTCAGATTATATCTCTGTTTCATTTGTACCTTTTGTGACTCATCTCTTTAGAACTCATCTTTTTATTCATCATTTCACAGTTACTATCTTCATTTTTGGGGCTACTCTCGGCATGCTTTCTATGATTTCGCCTCCGACACTATCTATAGCATCATCTATATTTACTTGATTCCCATTCTTGTTTTTCTTAGTTTGACTTATGATGAGACATAATTACAGGACATGATTGATCGCCCATCCTCCCCTGCGGTTAGCATCTCCAACATTAGTGACCCATATGATCTTTCCACTACCTCTCGATTTTCTGATTCCTCTCACGAGTTTAATAAACAAAACACATATTAACAGGCAAAATGGGTGAGTTCAGGTTCAAGCGGTTCAGCTCAACCCGCAAACAAATTTTTCAAGTTAACAAAATACATCTTGGGCTATTTTGATCCATACCGGAAAAGACCTCTTACAGATTTTTACTAATTACAAATGAGTTGATGGTAGACTGAGTCGTAAGCATTAGCATAGGCTTTTGGTTTAAATAGATTCGAACAACCTCTTATTATATATGGTATATATACACCCTCCTGACGACAACCTTGAGCAATATATTATCAAAACCCTTAATTAATTTATTCTTTTCTACAATCCATGGGAGAGCTCATATGCTGCTAAGTTAGTCGATGGAGTGAGCTTTGAAGGCTTTATGACCACAATACAACACATGCAACAATTGGGAAAACCTGATACAACAACCATTATCCAATGTTGCATTCCGAGTTACAGTCAACAATTACAAAGGCCATCATCTCTAGAGGTGGTGTATAAGCAGGTCATTCTAGAAAAGTTTAGGTCGGGATGTTCCAAAAATGGTTTTAATCTTTTTAAATGACTGTTTGGATCATATTTGGACCCTAGATCTTTTCATTATTATTAAAGAATACACTTGATATGGTATGAAAGTTATCGTGAAGTTTTTAGACTTTGTATTATCAAAAGTAGCATGTAAAGGTGTATAATTAACTTTCATGGTTGACAAAGTTACCTGTGAATCTTATGGGATTTTCTTTCTGACCAATAGAATAAGCTAAGAGAGCACATTTGTAAACATCCAAAAAGCTTGTTGTCGTGGAATTTTTTTAACATCAATCTTTCACAACAAAAAAGGTGCTTAGTTTGTTTTCTACAAATAACTGATATGGTTAACAGGATACTCACTCTATCAGCTACCATCCAATAGATAGCTAATTGGCTTTCCAACCCTGCCACGAAGATATTTATGTGAACCTAAATCCTCCATTGTTTTTCACCAACTCGGATATGAGCTGTTATCACGTATTTATCTTCCATAAAAGCATCAATATGGTTCAGTAACAGCGCATATAGCCACCTCGATCCATGGTGCTTTTAAGGATCAAATCATCAGTTCTTGGCAAGACAATGGTTGCTCTAAAATACAAATATACAAATTTAGTTATTTTAAGACGTAAGTTGTACTTATTAGTTCAGTTTCATTAAAGTGCTTGACAAAAACAGTTTTATCAGTAGCTATAAAAATGTTTAATGAATTAGTGGTAAAAAGGGTAAGGATATAAAGGAATTCATGTTTGATAGAGATAGTTGAATAATGTAAAAGGGCATGCACAACTTTATTAGACTAAAACAATCCATCCAATTTTAATATGCTTTCAGTTTTAGGCGTTAACTTTTAGAATATTAGAAGTGCTAAAGAAGGTCATTGTTATTATTTCATAAATGTCACAGTTTACATTTCCTTTTAGTATCTTGCTCCAAGTAGCATAGAAATGAATAAAAAATTAGTTTAGAAAGCTTTCAAGATATCCCAATGGCGCCACTGTTTTTATATAACATAAAAAAGCTCGCAATAGCATATTCTCAGCAGTAGCAAGTTTCTCTAGCAATTTCTTTATTGATCACTATATTCCTCTTAAAAGTTCAACTCATTTAGTAATGAATGGGCCCATTTGGTTTATGTCATAACTTTAAAAAAGGTCAAACGGGTTAAAAACAGCTTAAAAGGAAAGAGGTCCATTTGGTTTATGTTACTGTAAAACTTTAAAAAGGTCAAACGGGTCAAGAATGGCTTATTAGAAAATGGGTCAATATTAGCCATCAAAACCTATTCATTGACCACATTAGTTGTGATGTGATTTATTATTCTCATCGTTAACAAAGTATGAAAACATATACATCATGAGTCTAGTAAAATTACCACAGGTAGATGTAGTGATGGGATGCCTCCTGGAGGAAACTTGTATTCATTGGCACCATATAATTTTGTTAATTTTCTCGTAGCTCTCCGAACTCTTTAAATAATCAAACTGACAACAGAATTTGGAGATGTAGTACTAAATAAGTGCCATATAAATAACGTGAAAGAGAATGGCAAATAAAAAGTTCAAAGAAACCTCAGGTTCATGGAACTCGAACTCGGTTTTATCGCAGAACTCTGGATGCCTACTTGCTACATAATCAACCTTCTCTAATTCCCTTCTACTCTCACCATGCTACACAATGCAACAAATTCAGAATATGCAATCAACATAACAAACTTGAGGGAACATAGAAAGCAGATGTACAAAATGCAAAAAACACTTGTAAATTCGATAAAAAATCTCAAAAAAAATGTGTACACTATACTATGACTTACTGACCTCCTTCATATCTTTTCTCTCAAATAATACCACCCTACCCCCACGATCACCAGTTGCAAGATGATCACCACTTTTATCAAACTCGATTGCTGAAATATATCAACTGTGACGATAAAAAAAATGCAGTTAATCAGATAATGCAAATATAGTTACATACTTACATTTGCAACTAATTTGGTAGGCAAACAATGAAACTGCATACCCAGAAATCCTACACTCATAAACTTACCCATTATATGTTGTAGTGTATAGTCTTTCTTTGTCCTTGATAATCAAATCAGTTGCCCTTTAGAACTTATGCAGGTGAATTAAGCTGATGAGAAAGATCACCTCGGCACCTCTGTATTCGTACAAATATAGTATAGATCAGTAAAGACCCGACTTGGTGTTCAATATAAAAGCCAAAACTGAGAGGAGTCATAAACTAAAAAAGTGACTTTTCAAGAAATGTGCCAATTAGAGTTAGAAACTGGTACTCTACCTTTTTGTGCAAATAGACTGATAAAAATATATACAACTTACGGAACTAAAAGATGAAATTATTATTTTGTATTGGTATTACAGAAGAATATAGTCAGTTGAATGAGGTGGAAATGATGAAGTATTACCTATTTTTGCGGATTAGACATGCCTTAGCGAGCCATCAACTATAATCTGTGACAGTAGCTAATGTGCCTTCAAGCCTCTGGTCAACTATTGGCTTTAACTTCCCTACACCTGTACAGCAGCATACCGATCTCATGCATTCAGGTTTGTTCCCAGGGGTTTTTTGGGCAAGTGGGCGTCGACCTGTGATCAGCTCAGTAAGAAAGATGTGGTATCTCCATACATCTATCATGGCAGTTAGACGCCCCATTTGGACATATTCAGGAGCTGCATATCCATTTGTTCCTACCACCTAGATTCAATTTTACACATGTAACTTCAGTACGAATGCCTCACAAATGGACAAATAATGAAAAAGGTTTCTTGAAATGAACATACTATTGCTGTTGAGACATGAGTCCGTCCATCTTGAGGACCTTGCCTAGCGAATCCAAAGTCTGAAAGATTAGCATTCATTTGTCAGTCTATAAGAATATTGGAAGGTTCAAAATCTCTAAAGATGAGTTGCAACATATGTAACAAACTAACACTGATTTAGAGAACATTATCAATATACTATCAAACAGGTAAGAGATAATAAAATAACACTTGATATACACCTGACGGTCGACTCCCATTCCTTGATATTTTTGCAGCTTTTGCCCACCATATTTTCTACAATGAAACTCACTCAACTCGTTTCTAATCTCAAGCTCCTTTTACTGCTCTTTCAAGAACCTTATGATCAAATACCTCTAACTTAAATTTTATAATCTCCAATCTGTACCAATTATGAAACTTGAATCAGAACAGTAACCTAATCTTAAGCACTTGTAAGACAAAAAAGGACTTACTTTTCAGATGGAACAAAAGTTTTATCTAGGTTGAACTCTTCAAGCCAATCTTCATCCTCGTAATCAAGATCATGCTCAATAAAATCTTTGATTACGGATGGTGCTGTAAATTGCTGTTATTATTAACAAAATATATCATAAAAGATGATTAAAGGAGCCAACAAATACTACTATTCACAAAACTGTGTGCTGAGAAAAGATGATCTGAGTGGTCCTCGACAGTATGAAAACTTTTGGAAGTTTTGATACCTATCATTAGTCTTTCTCTTTAGTCTGCATGCATGTTTTTCCCACTGTTGCCTTGCCAGGATTTTGATGAAGCACGAATAATGAATATCATATCGCTGAGATGTGGACATCTACAACCACAAATCAGTAAAACACAAATTATAATCGTAAGAAAAAAAACAAAATCGCCTAAAATTGAAAAATAAACGATAATGAAAACCCAAATATATTCGTATAAAGAATTGAAAGAAATTTATCATTAGAAGGCGTACCTAATATGAGATTTAGGGTTTGTTATTTAGAAGCCGAATGTTATTTAGAAGCCTGTGTGAATATACGAAATTTAAAAATAGTAGATTGTATAAGTAAATTGGCCATTAGTATGTTTTAGGTTAGGGGACATTCTTTATACATGTATTTTTGGAATATATATTTCAAAAAACTGGTTTAGTCTATTGGTTAGGGGCTTCATTCATATGTGTGAGGATTAAGGTTCGAATCTGATGCATGTAAGATTTTTAATTATTTTCGAAAATTTTAAATTATTAAATTAATTGATCATTAATTTCGGAAATTTAAGAATAACTGATGACATGCATGGCAAAAAAAACCCCAACCGAAAATTATTTATTAAAAAATTGCAACGAAAAAATTAAAACACTAATTGCCAATGTGGACACTAATAAAAAAAATTAAAACACTAATTGCCAAGGTGGACACTAATGATGGCTAATGTGATGACATGGCTGCTAGGTGGCAACAAAAGTTGCTTACATGGACAGAATGTGCTGACATGGCTGCTAATAACAATTACTGGGCAATGACATGGCGTTTTCTTGATTTATCTACGTGTAACGCCTCCTGTTTTATATATATATATATATATATATATATATATATATATATATATAATATATATATATATATATATATATATATAATAATATAAACTATGTTCGGATCATGAAGAAAAGTGCATTTCGGTAGAAAGTAGAAAATAATCCCACTCGACTAGATGCGGACTAAAATATTTTAACTGTGATGGCACCAATTTGTTATTTTAGTGCATCACAGTTAAAAAAAACGGTGCATCACAGTGTTTATTTTAGTGCATCAAGTTATTTTCCTCACTTTTTCTACCGAAATGCACTTTTCCTCTAGAACCATATATATATATAAATAATATATATATATATTATATAATATATTATAATTATTATATATATATATAATATCATATATATATATAGATATATATATATATACATATAAATATAATATATAATATATATATATATATATATATATTATTTAACTATACTACTATAAATAATATAGGGTGGGGCTTTATTCTAAAAAGTCCTTATAATAGAAAAGGTAGGAAAGGATTGTCGAGAGTGGACATTGTCCACCCCCATGCCACATCATATGACCGTGGTCACCCCCACCCACCAAACACCCCCCCCCCCGACGAAAAAAAATTTCGCAAAAAAAAAAATTTTTTTGGGGCAAAAAAAATTTTATTTTTTCCCGCCAAAAATGTCTTTACTGCATCACTGTTATAAATTTACGGCATCACGATTATAGTTACTGCATCACGTTTACTGCCATCACAATTATGATTTATACTGCATCATGGTTTACTGATTAATGGTTATAACGTTACTGGCATCATAGTTACAGGAACTGCATCATCCTAATTTTCTGCATCTTATGTATGTAACTGCATCACAGTTATGCATTCATGGTTATAAAGTTACTGCATCTTCATAAGTTTCTCAGTCATACATGTAATGTACGCATCACAATTAAAATAACGATTCTTTTATAAGTTTTTGTGATCTTTATATAAGTTATCTGCATATAGTTAATAGTTCAGTGCAATAACTATGCGCAGTAACTTATAACCTTACTGCACTAAAAATATTTTTTTTTTTATTTTTTTTTTTTTTTTTTTTTATAACTGTGATGCCAGTCAATTTATAACTGTGATGCAGTAAATTTATTAACTGTGATGCACTAAAATTTTGGCGGAAATTTTGGCGGGAAAAAAAATTTTTTTTTTTTGGCCCAAAAAAAAAATTTTTTTGCGGGAAAAAAAATTTTTTTTTTGGCGGGGGGGGGGGGGGGGTGACGTTATGCACTAAAATTTTGGCGGGAAAATTTTTGGCGGGAAAAAATTTTTTTTTTTTTTTGCCAAATAAAAAAAAAAATTTTTTTGGCGGAAATTGTTTTTTTTTTTGCGGGTGGGGCTGGGTGGGGTGGGGGGGGTGGGGGTGGGTGGGGGTTGGGGTGACATAAATTGTCATATGATGTGTCATATGATGTGGAACGGGGGTACACTGTCACTCTCACAATCCTTCTACACTTTTTTATTATAAGGGACTTTTTATTTTAACCCATACCTATATATCTTTACTACTTATAAAAGAAAAATGGTCAAAGGGGAATGTGGAAATGTGAAAAAACTGAACTTTCGGTCAATCCTGATTTTGCCCCTAGACATGTGAAACGAAATTTATGGCCTGCTCATTTATGATGGTGTTTGACCCATCGATTTTGAATTGTCTTTTGAAACTGCCAAGCTATATTGCGCATATATTATGACATTAAAGACGTCATTGATTGCATGCAGGATTGATTTTTCAAATTACCCACATTTACTTTAAATGTATATTATATAAGGTATGTTGTTTAAGAAATCACTTAAAGATGGATGTTATTGTGCTCTAATTTAAAAATGACGATATGTCATTAATTATGGTTTTGGTACTCAATATCANTGACACCGTTGTGCAAGAAACGGATAATGAAGCACTTTTGATATTGGAACAAGATCCGGAACAGGAGAATCCGCATCATGATCAACACGACAACAATGGTTTCTTTTTTTATTCCATTTTTATAAATTTTTTAATGTCTTCAATATAATGTTTTTATGTTGATTTCATCATGTTTAATCCATTATATTTTGTTTATCTTCTTAAACTGAGAATGTATGTTTGTTTTCTTAATTGTTAATATGAATTGTTCCACGTGCATGCTTGTTTACCCATTAATTGTTAATATGTTTGTTTATCTTTTCAACACAACTGCTAAGAAGACACCTGTGATGTTTACCTAGTTGCCGATCGAGCGTCATTCTTCTGAAGTACAAGCATGTAATGTCATCGTGTGTTCCATTTACTTACCAGGTGCATTTTTCCTTATAACTACATAAGTCTTCGGTGGCGTACAAATGTTCTTCCTGATCATTTGCGTGATAAGCGACATAGGTACGATCCGTGCATAGAAGAAACAGAAATTATAGCATATGAGGTTCAATCGAATGTTGATGAATGTATAGCACTTATAAGGAACGACCCCGAAAAGTTGTCTGCGTTCCTTACAAAGCTTAAAGACTCGAAGAACGAATTAGAAGCTGACGTCCCACCACAAGTTGAGCCTCAAAACAAGGACGCATTACACAAGGATCTATTAGGTGTTAAAGCACCTGCTATTGGTGACATTCAGAATCCGTATAATTGTAGCACTAAGGGTTCTGGTTCTTCAAGAATAAAAAGTGCATCTGCAAAAGGTAGGGACAAAGCAAAGGCGAGAACAAACAGAAAAGTCCCTTTCAAACAATGTAGGTGTAGTAATTGTGGACAATTAGGCCACAATAGATGAGGATGTGAAGAGGGAAATAGCAAGGAAAAAGTTGATAAAGCAAATAACAGTGATGACGATGAGGGCGATGATGATTATGAAGACCTTTATGAAGATATGGAACTTGAGGAAGATGATCAAGATGCCGAATATGATGACTATTCAGACGACGACTAAGATGCGGTCCAATAATCGTTTCTTTCCCAACTTATATACAATTAGTTTACAGTTTTATTTCTACTTTATCCATTCTTAAACTATTTTACGTTTTAGTTAAACTAATTACATGTTTAACTAGTTGTTTGATATGTTGGTTTATTCAATATTAAGTTGGTGTGTTCACTTTTCCATATTAAAATTTGGTCTATTTTTTATTCTCGTTATATCATGTAAACAGTCAACACACATATGTTTTAGCAACATATACATGTTTCTGAGAACATACCTGTTTTGAAACATACATGTACAAAGCATGCAAGTTTTTAAACCGCCATTTGTTAAACAATACTAACTCTAACTTATTTAAAATCCATATTAAACAAGTTTCACGTTACTTTTGCTCATTCATTAAAAACAACAATTCTTATTGTAAAACATACATGTTTTTTTTTCAACACATGTATGTCCTAAAAACATGTATGTTACTAAACATGTGTGCGTTGACACACACATGTTTTAGTAACATATATGTTTTCTAAGACATACATTTTTTGAAAATACATGTATGTTTTACACCATGGTAAGCATATACAATTCATGCAATGTTTTAAACAACCATTTGTTACTCAAGGAGAATTCTTCATACAATTGAAATATAAAAACAAGGAACATTATGCACTCATGTTACAAATATCAAGATATGCACTCATGTTAACAAAAAACAAAAAAAAAAAAAAAAAAAAAAAAAAAAAAAAAAAAAAAAA
>LBNU01023017.1:45672-68127 GCA_014162995.1 Artemisia annua
AAAAAAAAAAAAAAAAAAAAAAAAAAAAAAAAAAAAAAAAAAAAAAAAAAAAAAAAAAAAAAACACTTGCGAAAGCTACAACATCACATGCTAATAACAATTCATAGACTTAAGGTGCCCCTATTATTAACTCTATTGGACAAATAATTAATAATGTTAGACTGATGTGATGATTATAATATAAAAATTAAAGCAACCCCTAACGAATCGTAACAACGAATTAATAACACTAAAAATTCAATGGATGAATCAAAACAATCCCTACTAACAATTCATACTCTTTAATTGTGAACAACGAATACTTACATAACAATCAAGACACATGTATTATTCATGAGTAACTTACATAATGAATCACTAGATTTTTAAATTAAACATATAATACTATTTAACACTTTTTCCTTAAAAATAAATATAAACAATGGCAAAAATGAAAGAAAATCATGAATAATTGATTCCATACCCACTAAAGCCATATCCTAAATATCTTTAAAAAAATTGAAAGAGGTAAATCCAAAAAAGGTTGTAAACGATGTTTGTGAAAGGAAAACAACGAAATCAAAAATCAACTTTCATAAAATTAAAAAAGACACCGATTAAAATATCAAATAAAAGATCAAACCTTAAATAACTAGTAACCGGTGGTGTATGTCTTGTTGTATTCGTCTGTAGATGGAACTGAGAAGCACAAAATCAATTAAAGGATCAAACCTTAAATTACAGATCTAGGGTTTGGTTAAAGTGTGAGAGTTGGGAGGGGAGCGTATGAGAGAGAAAGTATCACTGTAAAATTTAGATCTGGAAAAAATAATTACGATATATTTTTAAAGATTAAATGTGACGGTTTTAAAATAAATCTGATACGAAATACCGATAGTGCCCCTCCTGCTTTTATAGAATATTACTTAATCTTTAAGTTTATTACATTTGTGCCACTCATCATTTTAACCATTGATCAAAATAATTAAGGGTGTAGATTGGTTCTCGCAGTTCTCGCAATTTATTTGGTTCTGAAAAGAACCTCACACTATATATATATATATATATATATATATATATATATATATATATATATATATATATATATCATATAAAATTTTTTAAGACCCACAGGATTTGGAGGCCCTGTACGACAGCACACCTCGCACATCCTCATATACGGCTCTGCTCAAATTATTAACGCATTTTAGTTAGTTCTAACATGTGAACAAATTCAATACTGTTATACTGTAGATATTTGATGTTAATAATAAGTTACTTTTCTGTAGTTTAAATGCAAATATACGTCATGCTGTTGAGATGTCTAACATAACTTATGTGACTTGATGTTAGTTGATATATGGCATCACGAGTTATGATGTCATAACTTTGTCCCAAATACAAATATAAAAAGGATTTCGTTGGCATACTTTAAATAAGATAAACATGTTTGATTACATTTTACCATGTAAATAGTTCAAAACCAATGTTAAAAAGAGAATAGTAACTTGTCTCCCTTCATTATTGCTTAACACCTTTCATGAAGTTGAGGTGCACGTGATAAGTTTGTCTATATATCAAACTATCAGCAACACAACACACTTGGAATATTTCATTAAATTCCATGCTCAACCCTTTTCAAGCCATTTTCCACACAAACATGCTAAAACCACAAGGCCACTACCACCACTCAAACTCTACTCAATCTTTACTCACACGGCAACATCACAAGGC
Source organism: Artemisia annua (assembly GCA_014162995.1). Classification (NCBI taxonomy): domain Eukaryota; kingdom Viridiplantae; phylum Streptophyta; class Magnoliopsida; order Asterales; family Asteraceae; genus Artemisia; species Artemisia annua. The sequence goes on from LBNU01023017.1 coordinate 47,386, forward strand.
GTTTGTTAACGGTGATGGAGGTACATATGGTGGTGATAGTGGAGGGACAGCTGCCTTCCTTTCTCTCAAAAACCTTTCTTCGCCTATCAAACACAAAAACAACTTCCATGCAACATGCTCATCTCTTCAGATCAAAGCCATCGCGACTGACAAATCTAGTTGCGCCACAAGAACAACCAAGGTGAAAGCTGTTATAAGCGTTCAAGTAACCATGGGTGGGTTAATATCTAGCATAGGACTTACCAAAGGACTTGATGATATTCAAGATTTACTTGGTAAATCAATCCTTATGGAGCTTGTTGCTGCCGAGGTTGACCATAGTAAGTCTTGAACACATTAACTAGTAATGGCTTTTTATTGTTCCCATTAATACAAGTAAAACATTCTTTACAAAACAACAATCTGACTAATCTATTTAAAATTCTTGACAATATATATATTTATATCCTTTGTTGTTGGTAATTAACAGAGACGGGGTTGCCAAAGGATACGATTCAACATTATGCGCACTGGTCAGGGCTTGACATGAAGGACGTACGATATGTAGCAGAATTTGAGGTACCAGAGGATTTTGGTGAGATTGGAGCCGTTTTAATCGAAAATGAACATCACAAAGAGATGTATATAGAGACGATTGATCTTGAAGGATTTTCCAATGGCACCATTACTTTTCATCCTAATTCTTGGGTTCACTCCAAGTTCGATAATCCTGAAAAGCGTATTTTCTTCACAAACAAGGTTTGCATTTACAATTTATTCTTTTTTTCGAAGGCAAACTCACACACCTATATAAACAACACTCACTTGTTACTTACGAGACGTGAATCCACAATCACTCGTTTTGAGACATAATTATTAGGCCACAAGCCTATTGGTTATATTTTGTTGTTAGCGTAACTATTTTACCTATTTATCTATAATCTATAATAGTTTTATAGCGTTTTATTGACAAACATATTTTCTTCTCGATATAATAATCATTTATTAAAGTAGAATACTGATATATTATTTTGATATGGTGTTTCATATTACGTTGAGTAAGGATCCAGTGAGAAGAAAACTTATAATGAGAAGGATGAGAATTAACTATAGCAACATATTTAAGATGCGTCGACTTGAATTAGATGCATCTCTATTCATTTAGATGTATCCCAACTAGTTTCGAAAGTGATTTTGAAGTGAAAACGATGCATAGTAGTACTTGAAACAAATTTGACCCGCAGAAGACGAAAAATACATAGGATTTGACTAACTTGCTAAAATGCATCTAATATATGTATATGCATCTAATTTTTAGCTAGAAAATATATTATGATGCATCTAAAAGATTAGAGATGCATCTAATTCAAATCGATGCATCTCTAATGTGCAGTTATAGTTATTTCTCATCCTTCTCATTTTAATGTTTCTTCTTATTTGATCCTGAGTCTGTTTGATTAATACCAACTGTATATTTTACGTTTTATTGACAAACATAATACGCAATGTCATTCACTAGTTTTTTTTACGCTATTTAAAAATACCCTTAAGTTTTAACGGTCTTTTAGCTAACTTCATGATACCTACCTCGTACGTACATATTTTGTATCTAACTTCAAACTCAAAAGGGATAAGAAATGCAAGGTTGAGGATTGGATGTAGAAATGGTCCCGCCTGATATGCATGAACAATTAAACGAGTGGTTTTATAATAATAATAATAATAATAATAATAATAATAATAAAAATAATAACAGCAAGAAGATAAAAAATAAATTGTAGACGGAGTCACGATTGTTCACCCAGGTAGGTCAAAACAGAAACTAAAAACAATACGAGAAAAATGAATTGACAATTGAACTTCCGTCATCTATAAACCATAGTTTCACTTTTCAATTATTAAAGTAGACGACAAAATTTTCTAATATCCATGTGCATGTGCAGGCTTTTTTTTATTTTGAGTGGCTGATAGAAAATTTTGTCCATTAAAATATGGGAAGTGATTTGCACACTCTCATAATTTATTGGCACACTCCATTGAATGCATTAGACAGTTGTACAGTAAATATAACATGTTTTAACTGGTTGTACTGTGAGTGTGCCAATAACTTTTGAGAGTGTGCCAATCACTTCCCTTAAAATATACTACCAGTGGGTCTTCATGGTTATAGGATTATTCGGTTTATTCAATTCCAGTTTTGTTAAAAAAAATTCGTTAAATCGAACCGAAAACCGAATCTGAATTCGGTTTGATTTTCGGGTTAACCCCGACCCGAATAAATCGAATTACACCATTATATATATATATATATATATATATATATATATATATATATATATATATATATATATATTATAAATTTAATTATATATACATTTTTGACAAATACAAATTATTTCAAACATGAAAAGTGGTTTTTTTTATGATAAAATTTTAATGATCTTTTTTTTATATATATAAATATATAAAAGTATATATATTTATGTAAATTCGGTTTTCGGTTCAGATAGCCAAAATCATATCCAAACCGACAATTTGATTTTTAGTTCGGTTCGTTTGGTTTTGACAAATTCGGTTCGATTATAAATTCGGTACTACTAGTCCTTGTAAAAGAAATGGGGTTGGCCGTGGCCCAACGTCGGTCCCTCCCTGAACTTGTATACCTTTAATTAGTACAAGCAAGTATAGCACCCGATCGAGATCCGCTCACTCCGAACGTGATGGTTCTCTAAATAAAGCTAGACGTTTGCATTATATTAAATATTTTTATGAAGATAAACAAAACAAAAACACTTTATTTTAGAATCAGAGGGTTTTACGTAAAGATAAACAAAAAGTATAACTAATATTATATTGCGGGTAAAAGACCTTTAAATATAACTAATACAGTATTATATTTAAACCTTTTCTTTAGGACAAATGATTAAAAAAAGTATAATACTTGTCACCATTTTTTATTATGGGTAGCGAACAAATTTTTTCGCTTTTATGGGTATTTTCTTTCAAATTCATCTTTTTTAGAGTATTTTGCGAAATTTTTGGACATTTTTACCCCTTTTAGCTAATAGAAATTTTTTTCCCCAAAGGGCAAAAATGTCACATAGTATCCTAAAAAGTATGAATTTGAAAGAAAAGTACCAACAAAAGCAAAATAATTTGTTCGCTACCCACAACAGAAAATGGTGTTAAGTATGATATTTTTTTTATTTACCCTTTTCTTTAGTATTAATTTTATCAATTTACGAGTTTGTCTGATGAGTGCTCGTGAGACATTGATTTGGATGCATCAGGAGATGTTGATAATATGTGTTTAATTAATGTGTATTAAAAGCGTTTTTAACTTAAAAGGTCGCAAACCCATTCAAGTCAGTAAAATTTGGAATCCTTTCCGAAACGTACTGTTTCAGTAATACGGAGTATCATCTTTTAACAATTGTTAAGTTTGTCTAATACAGTCGTACCTACCATCACAAACACCGAGTGGGCTGAAAGCTCTACGAGAGAAAGATCTAGCGAGTCTTCGAGGAGAAGATGTCCCAGATGGTCCTCGCAAAAAGCATGACAGAGTATACGATTATGATGTGTACAATGATCTTGGAGATCCTGATAAGAAGCCCGGATTTGCACGCCCAGTGCTTGGAACTAAGGATTTGCCATACCCTAGGCGTTGCAAAACTGGTTGTGACCGCACTAAATCAGGTAGCCCCATGATCTAACCTAAAACTGGTGTAGTTCATGATGAAGATCATAAGAAAATTATCAGATAATGCACTGGTTTTCTTGTTGGTTTAGATTATAGTTATTTTGGCTTATGATCTTCTTGTTTATCACTTTGTTTTGTGAGAACTGATCAGTGTGTCTACTTTCCAATTTGAGCGTAACTTATGGCGGTTCATTGCAGGTTAACACTACAAGCTAAACAAATAACTTGCAAATGAAAATGCCAAAGCCAATTTTTCAGTCATGTTATAGCTCTAGTATATATTTAGAGTGCTTAAATCAGATACTTTTGTCAATTGTATTGGACCTTTCGTTTTTGTTTATGTATTTTGCATTTTCTCGTCTAGAAACATATTGGTTAATAAAAAAAACTTGTGAATACACAGATCCACTATCAGAGTCAAGGTGCAATGGTGTTTATGTGCCAAGGGATGAAGCCTTTTCCGAGCTGAAACATTTCACTTTCTCGGCTAAAACTTTGTACTCGGTGATGCATGCAGTCGTGCCTTCAATAAAAACATCCTTCATTGACAAAGAGATGGGCTTTCCGCATTTCACATCAATTGACTCTTTGTTCCATAGTGGGTTTCATTTACCCGAATTACAATCAAAGGGATTTCTTGGGGAGGCCCTGCCGCGACTTCTGAAAGGCATTGGAGACAGCAAAATTAATATCTTGCAATTCGAGAACCCTGAATCAATTAACCGTGAGTAAAACACTTTCTGATTATCTTGTTTTTTCACAGAAAAAAATCATATGTTTGGTAGTATAATAGATTTTACGTGTATGCTGATCATATTTAAGTGGTCGATAGTTATTTGTTGTTTCCTAGAGTTTGATCTCACACTCTGGAATTAGGTGCTGCATAGCAAATTAAAAGGGGTGCATCAATAAACAAAATTGCCACTTAATTATCTGCTCATAAATTACTTAAACATGCTACTCTATCTTGCAGGAGATAAATTTTTTTGGTTAAAGGATGAAGAACTTTGTCGACAGACCCTTGCTGGTCTACACCCATGCTCCATTGAGTTGGTCAAAGTATGTTTTTCAACCCCTATCTCACACTATAGATTATTTTATATATTTATTTATTTTTTTAAATTTTTTAGCATTGTACCGTTAGATTTGTGTAGAAACCCTATCTATCATATTTTCAGTAACCTACTGCCCTTAACCACTTCTCTCTTTTATGAATCGATGTAGGAATGGCCTCTGAAAAGTAAACTTGACCCTGAGGTGTATGGGCCTCCTGAATCATCAATTACAAATGAGATAGTTGAGCGAGTGATTGGAGGCTCCATCTCTGTTGAGCAGGTACAGTACAGATCATTCATATATGGTACTAGACCATTAAAACAATATAATTTGGTAAATCTTACTTGAATTCTCATGTGAATCGTGTACAGGCTTTGCAGCAAAAAAAGCTTTTTATTATTGATTATCATGACATGACCCTGCCATATGTGAACAAAGTTAGAGGGATTGAAGATATGAGAACAACTTTATACGGGTCAAGATTATTGATGTATTTAACTCCATCGGGAACCTTGAGACCAATAGCCATTGAGTTAGTTCGACCACCTGGTAATGGGAAGCCTCAGTGGAAACAAGCATTCACCCCATGTTGGGATTCAACAGGAGGTTGGCTTTGGAAGCTGGCTAAGGTTCATTTCCTTGCTCATGACACTTGTTTCCATCAGGTCTATAGTCACTGGTATACATCTTCATTTTCTTATAGTTAAATTATCACATTAGCTATTTATATTTGATGTAAGCCAGAAGTGGCAATTTCGACCTGTTTTCTTACGATGGGTTTTGGATTTATGGTTATCCCAAAATGGGTCAAAAAAGCCGCTAAAAAGAATAGAGCTCCAAAAGAATGTATTTATAAATGCGTAAAATCCACATTCTTAAAGCTAATAGTAATTTTTTTTGTTAATAAAATGTTTGTCATAATATTTAACGCACTAGTTTCTCCTAGAAATGTTTTGGACAAAATTTATTAGACATGCTAATTTTGCCACTTCTGGTTTCTTTTATATTTTACTCTATCAGTATTTAACTATTAGCTTTTCAGGGTGAGAACTCACTGTTGCACTGAGCCATACATAATTGCAAGTAACCGTCAGCTTAGTGCAATGCACCCCATTTATAGGCTTTTGCACCCTCATTTCCGTTACACAATGGAGATTAATGCTTTAGCTAGGGAATCCCTCATCAATTGTGGGGGGATTATTGAGTCTTGCTTTTCACCCGGGAAGTATAGCATAGAAATGAGTTCAGCTGCATATGGCCACCTGTGGCGTTTTGACCAAGAGGCCCTGCCAGCAGATCTAATTCGCAGGTAACTTAGTAACACATATGTATAAATATATTAATTCTATATTCTATGTTCTTGTTTCTTATTTAATTTTGTATAGATGGAAATATCGCAAGGTTAGTGGGTTGGTTAATGGGTCAAGATAGGTATATCTTGGTATGGGTCGAGTTGGGTTGACCTAAAAAAGTTATCAGATAATCTTCTTGGCATTTCAAATCTGATAGAAAAAATATATATTTATGCGTGTAAAATACACTTTGAGCGATTCTCCACATGATCGATCCATTTGACATGTTTCCTTCTAAGCTTATCATATTGCGTGATTTGTTTGACCTGACAGAGATAAAAAATAAGTATCTACCCAATAATAAGTAAATGGTCGGAAAAAAAAGGCATATTAACGTTGTTATTTAGTAGCTAATCTGAGGTTTTTGACATGTTAATGTGACTTGTGAAGGGGTATGGCTGAGGCAGATCCGTACTCTCCCCTTGGTCTTAAACTAGCCATTGAAGATTATCCATTCGCAAATGATGGTTTAGTCCTTTGGGATGCCATCAAAGATTGGGTCACGGACTATGTAAACCATTACTATCCCGAACAAAATTTGATTACCTCTGATGAGGAGCTTCAAGCGTGGTGGACCGAGATTCGAACAGTGGGTCACCAAGACAAAAAAGACGAACCATGGTGGCCTGTTCTCAATACACCACAAGATCTTATCAGAATTCTTACAACAATGATATGGGTATGTTCTGGTCAGCATGCAGCAGTCAACTTCGGTCAATATGACTTTGGGGGTTATGTTCCGGGTCGGTCCACTATTGCCAGAGTCAAAATGCCATGTGAAGACCCGTCAGAAGAACAATGGGAAAATTTCAAAAGGAAGCCTGAGAGTGTACTACTGGAAACATTTCCTTCTCAGCTTCAAGCCTCACAAATAATGTCGGTTTTGGATGTTTTATCAAATCATTCGCCAGATGAGGAATATATTGGTGAGAAAATGGAACCATCTTTTGAAGCAAACCTGAAGATTAAAGCAGCCTACGAAATATTTGCAGGAAGGTTGAAAGTATTGGAAGGTATCATTGATGGTAGGAACGCTGATACGCGTCTCAAAAATAGACATGGAGTCGGGATTCCTCCATACCAACTTCTAAAGCCTTTCTCAAAACCGGGTGTTACTGGTATGGGAGTTCCTAACAGTATTTCCATTTAAAGCTATGTGTATCTTTTAGTTTTTTTATTTTCTTAGTTACCATTATTGATCACTTTTACGAACGTAAAATTACCTCATATTGTATTGAGGTGTTCTATAGTTTGAAGAAATATAAATGCTTATTTGATACTATTGATCGCAGAAGTTACATCCAAAAATCTGTTCCAAAGGTTTTTTGAGCATTAAATGGTAAGTAAATAGCTCTAGTTATTTGTTGAAAAACGATGAAATGTGAGCACATTTGATAAGAGAATGATATACTACTACAGTGCTAGAGGTCACAAAAGTGACGAGTTTGGATGAACTACAGTTATATAGTTCTAATACTCGTATGATAATTCTATATACGCTTGATATATAATTTTCTTCAATAAAAAAAAATATTCATTTTGTATCGGGTTGTTCATAATGCGAAGGAAACAATTTGGCCCTCTAGATAAAATTTCCTCGAACAATCAGGTTATGAATTTTTAGAATGGTACAGTTTTCCGGTTCAAGTTCAATTTAGTCGAGTGATTCTGAAGTAGGACAATGAAAGGCTTTGTTTACAAACATGTTGTAAACAGGTTAATTGCAAACGCAAGATAAACCTTGGTTGAAATTTGGCTCACTAGGAACACGTATCCAAAAAAAAAATTTGAATAATATTGAATATAATGAATTACAATGTGCTTGAATTTAGTTTATACAGACCTAAGAATTTTACACCGAGTCAAACAAAGTTTCCTAATAGAATAAGAATTTTACACCGAGTCAAACAAAGTTTCCTAATAGAATAAGAGGAGAGTTGTATCAAATACCAAAATTTTCTTAGAGACTCATCCCCACCATCCATCTAAAAAGAAATCAATGGTTAAGATTAAAAGAATTTTAATATTTCACCCATTTTTTTTATAATTTAAATATCTCTTAAACCGTTAATCGTTAAGCGAAATAATTACACCATCACGACGAGCATTTAATTGTCTTTCTATAGACGGGCACTTTGATATACTTTCGACAAAAAAAAATCGTTTTTTTCACGTTTTTTTTCGTGGCCGAAAAAAATCATATATGATATTACATATATTACATATCATATATGATATGTAATATCATATTCATATATCATATGTAATATCATATATGATATATCATATATGATTTTTTCGGCCAAGGAAAAAAACGTGAAAAAAACGAAGAAAAAAAAAATTGTCGAAAATATATTAAAGTGCCTATCTATAGAAAGATAATTAAATGCTCGTCGTAACGGTATATTTTTTTTTCGCTTAACGATTAACGGTTTGAAAGATATTAATATTTGAAAAAAAATGATGAAAGTGGGTTTTTTAAATTGTTGTGATTAATCTCATTCATTAGATCAAATAAAGATTGAGAAAATGGAGGGTGGAGATAGACCTCAAATGATCTTAAATCATAGAATAATTATCCTAATTAAAGAAGTAAAGATAGACCTAAAATATAACTAGACTCGAGATAAATCTTAATTTACTTATAATCCAACTTAAATCTGCTAGAATTATCCTTTATTCTTTTCTTAGTTTTGGTCCTCCATCATTCTCCCCTTCTTGAAAAGAACTCGACCACTAGTTCTTAATGGGATATAGCACCTTGTTAGCATTAGAAGTGTTGATCATTAACATAATCAAAGAGAGATCTCAATGATCACCCCTTAACGGGAGATTGTTAGGAATAAAAGTGACAATCATTATCAAGTCAACGAGTATTGTAATAGCTTAATGTATAATAGTTAGTTTAGTATGCTAGTCTATTAGTTAATGTATAGCCTAAACGGCTCGGCCTAAGAGAAGGCCTAATTTTTGGCCCATGGTGGCTTTGTAAGAAGTATATAAATCCTCCCAATGATGTTAGGAGGGTGTGAGAGATCAGTATTGAAGTGAAAATATCTCCTAGCTCTCCTCCTTTCTTTTATGCACCACATTCAAGTCGGATTGTCAAGGTCTTCCTAGTAAAACATGACAAGCATCCATGTCTACTATATCAAACAAAACCGTGTCTTTGTATTTTTCCATGGCAAAGGGACCTAACAATGTTTGGTTACTCTTACCTCACCAACCGCTTTAATCCAACCAATCTTGTATGGTTTTGGATGTTTCTTTAATTTAACCAATCTAATTTTCTTATGTTTCACTATTCAGCAACAACTACAATCTTTGCTTGAGACACTCAGTCATACAGAACCGCATTACGTTCGTTGTGTCAAACCCAACTCTTTTTTGAAACCTGATATCTTCGAGAATCAAAATATAATGCAACAACTTCGGTGTAGGGTAAGTTTGAGAATTCGGGCATTGTTATAAAAGATCGTTTTTTGGTATTGAAAGTTGATATCCATATAATTTACAGGGAGTTATGGAGGCAATCAGAATTAGTACTGCTGGATTTCCTACGCGTAAACCTTACCATGAATTTGTAGAGCGATTCAAAATTCTTGCACCTGATATTGTAAAAAAGAGGTAAATGCTTATTACTTTTATTACTTCACTTACAAATTCACAGATGATCAAGTTCCCTCTAATCTCTATACAAAACATATCTTGATTTTATCTGTTTAATGTTTAACCGTAGCACTGATGACATCAAGTGTTCGAAGATGCTATTCGAGAAGGCTTGCTAAAAAGGTTATCAGGTACAATTGGATGATAGGCTAGTTATTGTTGCTAATACCATTGAATCATTCTCATTATGTGGATTGGATAGTACTTTTCGCAACTATTTAGCAGCTAATATATCTCTGATTGAAACGGTTGCAGATAGGTAAAACCAAAGTGTTTCTGAGAGCCAGTCAGATGGCTGAGCTAGATGCATATAGAACTGAGGTTTTAGGAAGATCTGCAACCAAAATCCGAGCAAAATATCTCTCGCATTCTAATAACAAGAAGTTTATCTTGTTAAGAAGATCGACGATGCCAATACAAACTATTATTAGAGGTATATACTAAGTATCTCTTGTCTATAATGTACATAGTTAAATTTTATATAATGATCTTATTGGCTGCGTGAAAGTAGTAATTATATATAATTGCAGGACAAGTGGCACATAAACAGTATGAGCACCAAAGGAAAGAAGCGGCGTGTGCGAATATCCAGAGTGGCATACACACTTTTTTGGCGAGGAAAACTTGTGGTGTGTTGTATTGTTCGATTATTATAATGCAGGCTAGTATCCGTGGAATGGCTGCGTCCAATATACAAATCAACAAAAAACTAGCAGGTGCTCCTCTTATGTCCCAGGTATACCTTCATGTTTATTAAGGCATCAATGGTGCCAATAATTCTTATTTTCAAAATTAACGTGTATTTTGTGTTTAACAATCTTTTAGTAGACATTGCTAGTACTTTCGCATATACCAATCTTACACGTCCTTTCTTTAACGCAGGCTAGAAATTCAGCACCTGAACTAGATGTGAAAGTGGTTATCTGTGACGTCAATTTGGGGGAGACCCAAATTGAAAGTGGTTCTGATTACCACCTGAAGTAGGATAACTGAAGGCTTTTTTACAAACACGTTGTAAACAGGTTAATTGCAAATGCTAGATAAACCTTGGTTGAGTTTGGCTCACTAGGAATACAAAACAGAAACGTGGACTAGTATCCAGAAAATAAGGTTGAATAATACTGAACATAATGAATTACAATGTGCTAGAATTTAGTTTATATAGACCTAAAAATCCTAAGCTGACTCAAACAAAGTTTTTTTTTGGGTAAAGGGTTTCTTCGGTAAATTTATTACTCCAAAAAACAATTAAGTACAACAAATGTGGGTGAATCACACATCTCAGCCCAAAACTAGGCAAAAACAAACGCACCAACTGCGCTTCAAACTTAAATTATCATAAGAATGACATGCCACACTTATAAGACGTACAACAAAGGATATCTAAGCTGACCACGAAGACTAATATTAAAGGCATTATCAAACTGCATAATAATCCTAATCAATCAAGCAATGATTAACCTAAAAGATAACTAGACTTAAAATAATTCCTAATTTACTTCTAATCCAACTTAAATCTTCCAGAATTATTCTTTATTCTTTTCTCAGTTTTGGTCCTCCATCAGATTCTTTACTTGGTTTGCCGATGAACCGTTTCAACGTCTTAATTCTTCGTAATGGGTCAAAATAGGTAACTTTTATTATGTGTTGTAAGGTCGGCTTTGCATCCAATTAACCATAACTACTTTTCTTAATATCTTTTAGCAGTCATTTCTTACTTTTTGTAAATATGTTCTATGTACGACTAGCAGGGTACCCGCACGATGCAGCGGCGGGTACCCGATAATTAAAATTTTAGCGAGCAATGTTTTCTAGCTATATACATTCTGTGACAATAACTTTACAAATAGCGGGATTTTTTTTTACTAAATACAAATTATTTCATACAAAAATAGTAGGGTTCACATGCGACACTGTAAAAATATAAAAATGATACACAGTAATATTGTGAAAATAGGAGGTCAAAATTGTTGAGAGTCTAAGACTACATTTTTAATCATCAAATATGATACGTATTTTGTTTATAAGGTAAAAACAAAAATAATAAAGTGAAAACAAACAAGTATTATTACAATAATTTATTTGACTTCTTGAAAATAAATGACCAATCATTAGCCCACAACGACGGAACCCTTTTTCCTCACCCACAATAGAAAATTGCATACAAAGCCACAAGCGTTAAAAAACCTCTTATTTATTGCCAATTCCTCTTATATGTTGTTTGTCTCCCTCTTCTATCATCGACCTGCAGCTACGATCAACAAACGCGGATTTATCAGCCTAAACACAATTTGTGGTCCAAACTCAATTCAGCCCAAAAATAATCACAACGTTGGCCCAACTTTGTTTTCTTAACTCATACACAACCAAACACAATAATTCTAAAAACTAAACTCACTTGAAAAAATTATAACCAAAATACTTGGCACTTTATTTCTTTAATCATAACCGGCCCACCTTCAACCCACTATTACTAAACCTAATGATGAAACACAATAATACCTAGCCACTATTCATTTCTTTCATTTCACACTTTCACAAACTACACCAACTTCTTTTGGTTTATCTATCAAACCGAAACACACAAAATCTATACTTTTTCTTTGATCCTTAGCCAAGAAATTTATACACCTAGAAACTCATAAATGAACTTTATCTTCGTTATTCCGGACCAGGTAGGGTTTTGATGGGTTTGAGTTGTTCTTGTGTGTCCATCTTTACATGAATCACAAACTTAGATTCTTTCTTATTGGGTTTCGACTTCAAAGGTCTTTAATAAAAGGTCTCGGGTAAGCTTTTTGTTTTTAGTTAGAATCTTGGATAGATCAATGATGGGTTATTGGGGATCTTTAAAGATCTTTATCTTGAAGATAACCAAACCCGAGATCTTGTTGTTCTTTTTATTTTCGTTTGAGTTTTTGAGAAAAATGGGGTTGTGAGACACATGACAATACATAATTTGACCTTAAAATGCAAATTTTTACAAAGTATTGTATTTGTTATAAAAAGACGAGGGCGTAAATTTGGATTTATGAAAATAGTAATCGATCTTTTGTGTTCTTACAGTCTCTGGTTTATATACATTTAATTATTTATTCAAGAATTTTAGTTCTTGTTTTTACAGTCTTTGTCCCATTTGGTAATATAGTTGGACTTTTGAGTGAGGGTGTTTTAAGTATAATGTTAATTATATGTGTTGAATTGATGTATTTATGCATTAAATAGTTATAAATATAGTTTTCTAACTTGTAATGCTTAAAATCTATTTATGAAAATATTAAAAAATTTTAGGAGAAAAGTGCTAAAAACTTTTATAGGTAGTATAGATTAAATATATTATCAAAATAGGAAGTTGACTTTTAGAAGTATTGTTAAACATAATTTTATTGGTTTTGCTTAAATATTCTATCATTACATAATTAACTTTTAATAAACACCAATCAGTACATACTTAACATCAACTACCACTTTTAAAATGATTAAAAGTAAGTAATTATTGAATACTTAAACAAAATCCATAAGGTTGTGTTAAGCAAATCCTAGTTTAAAAAGTAAATGAAACATGCCTTTTAGAGAGAATAACATTTCAACACCAATCAGTTGTTTAATGTATCATAACTTTATAAATAAATAAAAATAAATAAAAAATAAAAAAAGATCCATATTCCATAGTGGTCGGAGATGATTTGTTGAAAAGGTGATCCTGAGTTGTTGGAAAAATGAATGAATTAATGGGTATGGCCAATGGAGATAGGATGTGCTTTGTTTGGAGAAATAAAAAATATAAGAAATAAAAGAGAAAAATGTGAATTGTGAATGAGGGTTTGTGTGTGAGAGGAGTTAAGAGAGAAAAGAAGAGATATAATGTGGAAAAATATAAATGTGTGTTTAGTATTTTTGATCATGCTATGATGTATTAAAAAATTGCCACTATTAAAACTCAACTATAGTCTATAGATCATAATTTGACGGATCAGATGACCTTTTATACTTTTTACTTTTTAGTAAATCAAACCTTTTTATATGATCCAATTTCGTGAAAGAGTAACATTTTATATTTTTTTTAGGATGACAATTTTTAACTATCTCTCAATATTTATACCACAAATCTATCTTACATGTCCTAAGCACGACTTGAACCTAGAACCATTTAGTTAAGGAGCTTCTCACATAATATGGGTTAGCATTGGGATACAAGCCCTTTGGTTCGTGAAAGAGTAACATGAGTGTTATATTGCCGATAATATAATATTTGCTTTCAAAATTTCAGGAAGTGCTAAATTGTTTTGTATGGATAGTTTGTCACCATAACAGAAAACTCATACTGATAACTCACATTTTTTTGGGGGGCACCATTTCCTTTGTTTGCCGAGAGTTTTCCTAGGCAAAAACCCACACCGGCACACCGTCCATCCTAATATAGTCGATAGACCTGCATTACTAAAACTATAAAATTATGAGCAATTCTTAAAATAGACCAGTCTCCCAAAGTGTATACCCTTTCTAGACCAAAAAAATTGACTTCTGAAAATGCCCCAGGAGACTCGGGAGACTTGTCATGTAGCTTTAAAACTTGCCAAATGTCCCTCTTTTGTACTTTGGGAGACTTGTTTTTGTAAGAAATGTGTAAGACACTTATGCACTTTTTCTGTCATATTTTTAGGAGACCTCGTCTGTACTTTGGGAGACTCTTTAATTTTTGTCTTTTTCCTAAAGTTAGTCAAACAAGATAAATAGTATTTTAATCAAAAACTTTAGGAGACTTACGTCTCCTGTACTTTAGGAGACCTATTGGTACAACTTTTTGATACACTTTTATTTTTTTTATTGCATGCTTATATGTGCCACTTTAGGAGACTTACATCCATTTACTTTAGGATACTTTATTACTTTATGTGTCCTTTTAATTCTTTTACTATATTCGATAATCAAAACACACACACATGATGACTGTTCATCCCCAAAATCAAAACACATCTTCTCCACACAGTCTCATCCTCTAGAGCAATCACCATCTAAAACCCTGTCCATCTAAACCAATAATGTCATATTTAAGGGTATGTTAATAGAATTTTTCGATTGGGTGCTACTAAACACACCAAAGTTTTAATTTAATGATAAGTCAAACATCGAATAGACCAAAAACATTGAACAAATAACAAAACAATTAAAACACTCAAGTATTCTCTGTCTCTCTCTGCAACTCACACACTTCTCTTCCATTTCTATCAAAACAAGCATGATCTATAATAAAAAAAACCCTAAGAACATAGTTCCAGCTAAATCATAAAACACCACCACAATGGTCGGAGTGAAATTCCGACCAAACCCTCACGTCCTCACAAAACACTCGGAGTGAAATTCTGACCAAACCACTCGGAGTGAAACTCGTTGTATGACGTCTAAGGCCGGAATCTTCCAATCATACGTTTTTCCGGCTAACTCCGACATCGCCGGAACAATTTTACTATCACCGGAACAATCATACGTTGTTCATTCTCTTTTTGAATTTTATAAGTTATTCTTTGTTTGGATTTATGTGGTTTTAGTTGAACCGATCTTTTATCTTTTTTGTGTTAATGTATTTTTGGTTTCTTTAATTTTATTACAGTAGTTGAATTTGCATGATTTGTAAAAAGAGAAGATGAATGTGTTAATAGAAATGGGGTTTATGGTAGGGGTGTGCACGGTTCGGTTTGGGTCGGTTTTTGGCTAAAACCGAAACCGAACCGAAATGTTTGGTTTTTATAGAACCCAAAACCGAAACCGTTCGGTTTTTGGCGGTTTGGTTTTTTCGGTTTATCATCGGTTTCGGTTCGGTTTTTCGGTTTCTAACCGTTTATATTTGGGCATGGCAAATTTATACCAACAAACTTGTATTACATAGAAAATTGCTTATTCTAATTTACTTTTTTTTGTCAATGTAAGCATAATAATGTTTATTGCATAATTCTATAATTACACATATAGATGAGACACACACATGCAAGTGAACATATACGTAGTATGATCATCGTTATATATTTATTGATATAAACACACGACACGACAAACACACATATAAACATAAACGTTAAGATGAATATATTATAAATCTACCTACAAAATGAATATGAATTTATAAATTTGATTTATTTAGTTATTTATTCATATTATATAAATTATATATTATTATATAATAAAATCGGTTCGGTTCGGTTTTACGGTTTGGTTTTTGCACAAAAACCGAAACCGAACCGTATATTTCGGTTTTTGAAAAATTAAAAACTGAACCATCGGTTTTTAGTTTCGGTCGGTTTTTTCGGTTCGGTTTTATCGGTTTTCGGTTCGGTTTCGGTTTTTTCGGTTTTGTTTGCTCACCCCTAGTTTATGGTGATTGTGATGAAAAGAGGGACAAATATATTAATGACACCAAGGAGAGAGAAAAGAAAAATACTCAGTAATAAATTAGTGCTAGTTGATGGTAATAGCCTAATTATAATTATTATCCAATTATTATGAACGGAGTAATCATATCGGTGTATTTAGAAGAGCCCATAAAAAAAATAAAAGTGTACCAAAAAGTTGTACCAATAGGTCTCTTAAAGTACAGGAGACGTAAGTCTCCTAAAGTTTTTGATTAAAATACTATTTATCTTGTTTGACTAACTTTAGGAAAAAGACAAAAATTAAAGAGTCTCCCAAAGTACAGACGAGGTCTCCTAAAAACATGACAGAAAAAGTGCATAAAGTGTCTTACACATTTCTTACAAAAACAAGTCTCCCAAAGTACAAAAGAGGGACACTTGGCAAGTTTTAAAGCTACATGACAAGTCTCCCGAGTCTCCTGGGGCATTTTCAGAAGTCAATTTTTTTTTGTCTAGAAATTGTATACACTTTGGAAAACTGGTCTATTTTAAGAATTTGCTCTAAAATTATTTTGAATTGATATTAGAAAAAACAAATGGCAATAACAGACATGATGATTAAAACAGTAAAACTAGAAAAACTATAAGTATATATACCCGCTCATCACATTCCCAATTTGTTATATTGATTTAAAAGATTGCATTGTAAGATTAATTATATGTTCGACTCGATCCGTTTATATGAAATCGTAAGATTTCCTGCATATATGCATGAACGAAAATAATCCAGATTTGATATTAAAACTTGTTCACATTTGAATTGTTAGTTAGACAAAAGTTTTCTCTCGTTTTCAACTTATTAAAGGTTCTCATTGAAAATTTTTTCTTAGAAAATAAAATAGTAATATCTTTTTTTCTTGGTATGAATTTCACATGGTAACAAACTAAATCATTTTAAACTGAATTCGTTCTTGTCCTTGTAAAAAGTCAAAAATAACCTCAATCTTCAAGATCTCACCAAATTTGGTTGGTCCATCTCAAAATATAGTACTAGAATGATACATGCATGAGTCACGTATTTCAGTCTTATATTAAAATATTAAGTTCTACAATCTACATTTCGTTTTACAGGAACTAAGAAACATATTTTCATTTCAAAACCTTATAAGATTTTGATCAAGAATGTACATATTAATGTGTTTATACGAAACTGAAAACATACTACTGTAAGTCAACTAAGAACTTGGTAAAAAAAAAATCTAAAAAATCTACTGTATTAAAAAAAAAAAAAAAAAAAAAAAAAAAAAAAAAAAAAAAAAAAAAAAAAAAAAAAAAAAAAAAAAAAAAAAAAAAAAAAAAAAAAAAAAAAAAATACACTAAAAAAATAATGGTGTGGTGGCGTACTGTCGTGTACACTTTTGTGGCCTTGTGTTGTGTCATTCAGAGGCACAAAGACCCATTAAAAAGCCCATAACTTCATAAAAGGTCATTTAATGTTTTGCCCAAACGCTCCATAACTTTTGTTCATATACCACCTTTTGACTCCTTGAGTGACACAGTATGATAATTAACAAATATACAAGGAAACACTAAAATTCCTAATTTTTGCTCAAAACCTGTATAAGATGTAGCTTAAGACCATAACTAGTCTACATTTGGGGTGGTCATGAAATGGTCGGAAACGATCACGATAACCTCTTGATTCCGTCACGTACATCTGAGTTAAAGACTCGAACATCCTGAGACACCTGCACATTAAAAAACTCATAAGAAATTCTTGATATAGTTTTGTAATTTTCTTACTTAAAATGTTTATAAATCCACACTTGTTTGTTCTAATTTATTTATTGTTCATTGGTAAATGTAAATTCAAACTTGTTTGTTCTAATTTATTTATTTATTGTCCAAATGGTTCTAATTTATTTATTTAATGAATTCAAATCATTGCAAATAAAAAACTGGAATACTTATATGTATATATACTACACTAAGAAATTCCATAAGAAAAAGTTTAAGTGATACAAATTAATAAGTTCATTGTAAAAACTAATTTAACACAAAAGACGTTCTAAGCTATGTCAACCCATAACGATTAAGTAATGACAAGATCAAAGAAAAAAAGTGATCATTTACAAGTTTGCAGATATCACAATGGATGGAAACAGTAAGATAAAAACAAATGTGAAAAATTACTGTTCTTTCTCATCTCTCAAATTAGTTTCCGTGTGTTTGCGTTTCAGTAAGAATATAGCCCCATTGGAATGTTATTGTAACTACTGTGTCAACCGCTTGAACATTCAAAAATCGGAACAAAAATGAAAACCTAAATGTTATTGTAACTACTATATCAACCGCATTAAACATTCAAAAATCGGAACAAAAATGAAAACCTAATATGTAAATAGTCAACAAGCTTTTCTTTAGTCGGTGGGTTATGACCCATCAAGTCAAAATGAAAAAAAAAAAAAACATTTATAAGCCCAAGCAAAAAACTATATACATGTACATGATTTTTAACGTTTGCAATTTATTTATTTATTAATGTTGTTTAAGTATATATAAATGTACATGATTTTTAACGTTTGTAATTTATTATTTATTCATGCTGTTTAAGTAGTAACTTCATATTTATAATAGTTATTGGATCGCATGCTATCCAATCATAACTACTTGAAAAAGCTGCGGCACTGTTAAGGTGTTCTCATCACCGGGTGATTCCGAACGAAAGATTATAGTTCTACTTTCTTTTGGTCGGTACCTACGCATATAAGATTGTTAATCATACAAGCAGGATTCAAAAAATAAAATGGTGTATATTGGTAAATTCATTTTTTATATAAATACTTTTTTGAAATTCGATATGATGCATATATTTATAAGTTATCATATTTAGTGATTAGTAAATGTAAATTTGAATATCAGTATAAATTGTAATTAAACTTACTACCAATGTTTTAAAACTCGGGTAGACCTGGCCGGTTTAACCAGGAACCGGCCCGGAGAACGGGCCGAATATGACTGGATTTTTGCTTGTTTGAGATCCGGTTTGAACCGCTGGTTTTTCGTTGACCCGGTTTGATAAACCCGGCCGGATAATGACTTTTTATCAACTTTTGTAATTTTAATTGACAAGTTAAAGTGGTGAGAATTAATGTTAGTTAAAATTTAGTAAAACCATAAATTAGAGTTATAAACTATCTTATAAGCACCAACTAATATAGTTTTGATATGAACTATTATAACTTAGAATCATTTAAGTTTATTGTTGTTGCAAATCTTTGCTATTTTATTATAGATATAGAACATAAAAGCAAAGCTTATCGGAAGAGTCTCAATTTTTTTTATCGGTTCAATCAAATGTATAAATGAAGTCGGATAAATCATTGGATTATGCAACATAACATATTAAATACATAAAAAATATATATATATATATATATATATGTATAGAACCGGTTCGACGGCGGTTCAGCCGGTTTAACTAGTGACCCGGTGAACCGGCGACTAAACTGGGTCGATAAAAAAACAAGTTTTAAAACATTGCTTACTACAGTGTTGTTTTCTACTAATTTGTAACTAGAAGACACTGTCAACCACTTTAATCTTTCAATTTTCAAAATTTTAGGAACTACCACCTTATCATGCCAGATGTTCTTCCGTCCGTAATGTTATTGTTACAGAAACAAATCGATAAACATTACTCGCAAAAGGTTTTAATTCTTGGATGCCCATCGTTGTAACGCGCGAGTACTCTGCTATTTTTCATTAAGAATGTAGTACGTATACAAAAGATTTTAAAACAAAATAATAATCAGTTTTTGTATAAAAATAGAGTAAAATCAATACCAACTTGAAGAGCATCAAAAAATTCGTTTATTTGTGCAATATTTGATAAAAATCTTTATAATTTTACATATATATGAGATTAAAAGACACTGGTGGTGTTATTTGTAAGAAAACAGTGTCAAGTTTTGTAATGACAGTTTCTTCGGTTTACTACTTTGAGTCACATATTTACTTATTTAGCAATATATCACAAAGTTAACTTTTGTCGAAAAAAAAGAAAGACATTTTAAGTCACAGAAATGCAAATTTCCAAATTATTAATCCGTAAAAGATAAACGGTGATAATTAAGTTTCTTAGTTAACTTCTTTTGGAAAATGCTTATTTAGTTATTTTATAATAGTATTTATCTTTTTTTATTTCGTCAACTGTACATACTTGCATGTGTCAATATATCATGTGCGATTGTGCGTGTATTTGCTCACCAACTTGTTGCAATAATTTGGGACGATTTTTTTACGAATAAACTTATCTCATGTTTTGCAATAATTCAAACAAACCCCACATATTTTTAATGCTTGTTGTCCAATAGTATATACAAGGAACGTGTTGACAGGATATGGAAAGAAGTTAAATATTTAAGAGTTTTGATATTTATGTCTAAGCAACTTAATTATAAGCCAAACCATATTAATATGACATTTGTTTACATTTTATTAGTAGAACAAATTTTAGGTATTTTTTCATATTTACCTCTAACAATTAACTTCTTTTTTTTTTTTTTTTTTTTTTTTTTTTTTTTTTTTTTTTTTTTTTTTTTTTTTTTTTTTTTTTTTTTGAAATATTTTTTTT
>LBNU01023019.1:0-18443 GCA_014162995.1 Artemisia annua
CATGATACATATATTCTAACATGATGAACATGGTAGCATCTCATTGCAATCATACACAATTATTCAAATAACAATAGAATCATATTTTCAAATGCATCTCATAGAAGAACTCATTATTAGATATACCAAATCGTATTATACAAAGTGTATGTACTGTAGCAACCTACGTAATCACGAAACATACTTAGGATCCAATCTAAGGAGTTAACAGAAATATTTATATGAATCCATCACAAGTAAATTTTGACCTCATGTCTATATTCTTCTCATTTACCCTGATGATTTCTTAAACTGTAACATTAAAATATTACATTTAGTTTTTACAGTTGTCGTAAGTTCTCTATCCATCTGAATCTTTGCCCACTGAAGTCAAAGCATGACCTTTGTAAGCCCATATACCCTTTTAAATACAATAGCAAAACCTACATTCCACATTCAAAAAGTCGTATCTTCACCTAATAACGTACATACCTTGATGATTTATCACTGTTTACAAGCCTCGGTGTGTCAAACTGTCAATAAGAAAGTAACACGAAGCAAACACCTGAGATAAAGAAGTGGGATTAAACATGGGTCATCTCATTTAAGCATTTCATCTAAGTATCAAACGCGTGTTATGCATTTTATCAAATACTACTCGAGTGACAAAATTTATACTTGTATGTTAAATGTGAATGAACAAAGGGGAGTTTATAGTTGTGTATTTGGAATGTTAACATAGAAGCGATAATTCATTTCAAAACCGATTCAAAAAGTAAATCAACATAGTGATTGCACAATGCTCTCGATTCCATTCAACAACCAATTTTTGAAGCACAAAGATGCAAGAGTGTTCCAAACCAAACTTTTATAGCTCATCTCGAGTAATGTTTCAACCTGGCCTTGAATTGTTTTGAACACCTCAAATACTAATACATAACATACAAAACCATCATGATACATATTTTAGATCATCATTTGATTGTTTATAGCACAAATTGATAGTAAAACAAAGATAATACTAACAAACAACAAGTCAACTGAATATGAATTAAACTGTAGACATGACTTGAAGTACCATGTAATTAACATTAAAACCAAAATATGCAGAAATTGTTATTAGAAACAAAATCCAAATTACTCTAAAAAAACAAGAGATAAACTTAAACATCTACCCTTAACTATCAAAAACACTATGAAACTACCAACCAATCTATCCATGAAAAAGTAATCAATCTTGTCACTACTCCTCATTTCTTGCTACAATCTTGTACTTCCCTGTTGCTTGTTGCTGCAAACAAGACACAATCAATTATTAAATAGATAACTAAAACGCGACAATCCAATAAAAATTAACAAATGCATTTATTTTTTACCTTCATCCACAAATCAGTATGAGTCTTACAAAACCCCGCAACAATCGCCCCTTTATTCCTCCCTTCCTTATACTCAATACACAAACCTTCATTCAACCCGCAAGTCACATGAAACCTTAAACAACACTTTTGTTCCGAACACTCGACAACACAACCATCTGTTTTTTTACAAACATAACATTTCTTCCCCCACCTTTTCTCCAAAACCTTAGAACAATCAATCCCTTCCCGTCCATCCGGATCCTCGAAAAACACTTCGGGCACATACAGCGCGCACACAATGTGGGCCCAACGACCGTCATTAGTCGGCTTCAAAGCACCCCCTTTAACCGGACAAAGACAACAAGACAAAACATCATTGTTTTTATTTTTATCTTTAACCTGACACTGACAACAAAACCAATCGCCATCCGGTACACCGTCAATAAGCGGCGTACCATAACAAGTAACATGAACCATTAAATCACATCCATCACATAACACAATTGGATCTGATGCATCACCATCCGTGCTTTGACATATAGCACACACAATCCCATCTTCATCTACTTCTACTTCTTCTTCTTTTTGTTCTTGTTCATTTTCTTGAACACTTTTCTCAATTTGATCTGATCTCGGGTCATACTCGAGATTTAGATCAAACGGCGAAAAGGGTTTGTTTGGAAACAAGTCAGGATTCAATGCACAAATTCTTTTCTTCGCGGGTAAGCAGTAAGTTGCCGCGGGTATGGTATCGGATTCAAGATTCAGAGAAATGGGTCGTTTTTTCGCGGGTAAATTGATGGATGGTTTTTCTTGGTGCAGATGTTTGAATCTTTTGTTTGGTGGTAAAGTTTGGAAATTGTTTTCCATTTTTGTTTTTTTTTTGGGTTTGAAGCAGATTGAATGAATGAGAGTGAGTAGTGATTTATGGTTTTTAATAGTATGAAAAATTTGGAATGAAATTTAAAAAAAGGGAAACCCGGGAAGAATAAAAGAGAAATGGGTTTTGGGGAAAATTTGAAACCCGCGGGAATAGAAAAATAAGGAATCATTTTTTAAAAATTGACTAATTGGAATTTTTAATTTTGAAGTCAAAGTTTGATGGCTCCAAGTATTTTCACCTGAAAATTAAAAGCTTTCCCACTAATTTGATTGGTGTTTTCGTTTAAACTTTTTGGTTTTAGAATTTGGTTTTGAGCTGAAAACCGAATGTGCAAATTTATGGCTCTATTACTTTACTTTTAAGTAAAAATGGCATAGTTTAAAAGAATAATATTACTGTATATGTTTAGTTAATCACATAATCGCATACCAATATCAAATAAAAATACTGATTTACCAATGATAGTCACTTATATCAGTTATATGCACCATAATTTCACACTATTATAGTAAGAAAAAATAAATAAATATAAAAAATAAAAAATAACTTTTTAGTATATGCTTACTATTTACGTATGATACGTATTCATTGATTTAGGGTGTGGTTGATAATAATCGTATGTTTAGTTTCTCACATTCGGTAAGGCCCTAAGGTATGATTGAGGATTAAGAGTTGGGGAAACATTCACATACGACTATGGTGCAAAGATTGATTAGCTTCAAGGTAAATTATGACTTGGCTCATCAGTATTTATAAGAATGCATTTAGGGTTTTGGCCCATGAATGTGATCAAATGGCTAAGAGCACTCGGTAAGTTGCCTTAGCACCCGAGTTAAGTTATAACGCAGCCAAAAAAAGTGGTGCGTTAACTTACCGTGCCCTGCGTTAAGAAGGTGAGTTAAGAAGTTAACGTGCGTTAAACTTGTACAAAGCTAAAAAAAATTACATGTCCGCCCCCTCAACGGCTAGTGTATTCAAAAAAAAAAATCATTCGCACCCCTATAGTTTTATGACTGTTAGCAACGGCTATTTAAAAAAAAAAAAAAAAAAAAAAAAAAAAAAAAATCCAACCCATTTTCTTACCACTATAAATACCCATCTCACACACCTTTTATTTTCACACTTACACAACTCAAATTCAACCTATATACTTCCTCTCTATAAGGAAAAAAATCAACCAAAACTTTCATACTCACAATGGATCCGAATGAAAATAACCAAGAAGAAAGGAGTTTCTCCGATATAGATGATGAAATTGACATGGAGTTTATGATAGCCGCGTTCGAATATCATCAACATTTGGAACAACAAGAAGCAGCAGCAGCAGCTCGACAACGCATCCCGCGTACACGCATCCACCGTGAGTTTGAGGTTGCCGAGGAACGTTTGCGTAGCGACTACTTTTACCAATGGTGTAAGTATACGCACCGTAATTTTTGAAGAAGGTTTCGTATGAGCCGGAAACTATTTCTAGAAATAGTTGAAGGTATTCAATCTTATTATTCCGATCCTCTTCCATATCATTTTAAATTCATGAACAAAGGAGCCGATGCTACGGGTCGACAAAGTATTAGTACACTTATGAGGTGTATAGCTGCCATACGCCAATTGGCATACGGCAACGCACCCGATGCATTTGATGAGTATTTGCAAATGGGTGAGCGTACTGCACGTGAATGTCTTGTAATTTTAACAAGTGCGTTATGGACTTGTTTATGCTGGAGTTTCTAAGAAAACCAACATGGTCCGACGTTCAGGCTATTTATGAAAAACATGAGTGTGAACATGGTTTTCCGGGCATGCTTGGTAGCATTGATTGCATGCATTGGGAGTGAAAAAATTGTCCGGTTGCGTGGCAAGGGCAATATGGTAGCTATTTTAAAAAATACCCAACCATAATGCTTGAAGTTGTTGCTTCGCAAGATTTATGGATTTGGCATGCATTTTTTGAGATGGCGGGGGCAAATAACGATATTAATGTTTTAGATAACTCTCCGTTATTCGATGACATCCTTGCTAACGAAGCCCCAAGAGCACCGTATATGATAAATGGGCATCGGTAAGAACGGGGTTATTACTTAGCTGACGGAATTTACCTATGGCGGTCAACTTTCGTCAAGTCCTTCTCGGCAACCACTGACGACAAACATGCTTATTTTAAAAGGAAGCAAGAAAGTGCACGAAAGGATGTCGAACGTGCTTTTGGGGTGCTTCAAGGACGTTGGGGTATACTACGACAACCGACACGTGCACTGGAAGTTGACAAGTTACAAAGAATAATGTATACTTGCATAATTTTGCATAACAAGATCTTAAAAGATCAAAAGTTTGCACTACGTGAGTATACGGAAATGTGGGTGGATCCGACACCACGGTTTAGCCGAGACAGGTGGATCGACATATGTGAAACCCAACGTCGCATACATAGAGAAATACACGACCTAGATATGCATACTCAACTCCAACAAGACCTTATGGAGCATGTTTGGCGAAAACGTCTTCAACATCAAAATAAAGAAGAAGGTTCCGAGGACGATGAATAAGTGTTTGTAATATTTATGTTTATAAATGTCATATGTTTTGTAATGTAATATTTATATTTTAATTCCGTATTATAATATGTTTAAGAATTAATGTTATGGTTTTAAATAAATGAAGTATTTGTTAAAGTTTGGGGTTGAAATTGAAAATAATTGAGGTGAAGGTGAGTTAAGGTAAGTTATAGGTGAGTTATGCTACCATGGTGGAAAGTGAAGAGTTAAGGTTAAAAGGTTAAAGCTGATGTGGCGCTGACATGGCAGTGAGTTATAACTTAACTCAAGGGTAACTTACCTTATGCTCTAAGGAGGGTATGTTTAACCGTTTGCCACTTTTTCTAAATTTGTGCATTTCTTCGAAAATATGTTCTGATGTACGCGGGATTGCGACCACGCAACAGGTTTTACCTCTCAAGGGATCTTGAGAAGCTTGCAATCCCACCAGGCAGTGTACCTGACCGATGTAGTATAGTGTAGTGGTAAGTACGGGGGATTGATCGTTCTCTCACAAGGAATAGTGTTCGTTAGGTATGAAAACTACTCTAATAGGTCTAAGGATGAGGGATGATTATTTTTGTATTTTTATAGATCTTTAAAAGACTCAACAAAGTTTTGCACTACGTTGAGTATACGGAAATG
The DNA here is from genome assembly GCA_014162995.1 of Artemisia annua. Lineage (NCBI taxonomy): Eukaryota > Viridiplantae > Streptophyta > Magnoliopsida > Asterales > Asteraceae > Artemisia > Artemisia annua. The sequence goes on from LBNU01023019.1 coordinate 5,397, forward strand.
TGGGTGATCCGACACACGGTTTAGCCGAGACAGGTGGATCACATATTGTGAAAACCCAACGGTCGGCATACATTAGAGAATACATGACTCTAGGATATGCATACCTTCACTCCAACAAAGAAAAGGAAGTAGTGATGTAGTGGACTACTTTGATAAAAGGTTATACCAACATAAGGGAAGAACATTGGTCCTTATTCTGGTCTCGGAATGTTTGGGGCTGTACATTGAAATAGACCGAGAACCACGGTCACTTTTCTAGCGATCTCACCAATCCAATCTCAAAGCGGAAAATTTAAAGAAGAAGGTTTTCCGTGATCATCTATATCAACCTTACCATGCAACATTGGGCATGTGTATGTGTGGAAATCCTTACATCAATTCTTTTAAATCTCCCAAAACCTTATGACTTAGTTATCCATTACATATTGGATAATGAAAAAGCAACTTGGACCTAGGATATTTCCTAACAAATGTAGGATAAGTAACCTTTGAATGGGAGGCAGGAGTTAATGGAGATATTGCAGTGACGTTTTTGTTAGGAAAACTTCACGTATTTTTTTACCAATATTTTTGTATTTGTAGGAAGCATATTCGTATACCGAGTAAATAGAAGTTTGGCTTACAATCATGTTTTGATGTAGTGTTGGAGAGCCTATTTTTGAAGCCATTCTAAATAAATGTAATTATATTTTATGACCACGTTCTTCGGGAGTAGTTAGAGTTCTAAAAGGAGAAGTAGACCGTAGTTTACATAGGACCTATCAATTAATGCGTTTCTAAGATAGAGCAATGAGTTATCTGATCTATTAATAATCGAACCTTGAATAGAGGAGCATAAGCAAGTATTGCTCGTTTAAAGTTTTGGGGTTTGAAATTGAAAATAATTTGGAGGTGAAGGTGAGCTTAAGGTCATGTTGATACTGGAGTAATTGCAGTACCATATGAAAATAGTGAGAGAAATAGACGTATGAGTTAGAAGCTGACTGTTGGCGCGTGGAGACCATGGCAGTGAGTTCGGTAATGAATAGAGCGTTATAAAACTTCAATTAATATATATTCGGGTAAGGTTCTTATCTTAATTAGCGGTATCTAAGCGCGAGCGAGACTATGTTAGGTTCACGGACCAGTCTTCTCAGATGTAAACCACTATGTGTTCTTAAAGTGTATGTGTGCATTCTATCTTCGGACCATCTAAATGATTATAACGTGCTGGATGTCCGCAAGGCTGAGCCGAGACCACGCAACAGGTTTTACCTCTCAAGGGATCTGAGAGCTTGCAATCCCACCAGGCAGTGTACCTGACCGATGTAGTATAGTTAGTGGAGTACGGGGATTGATCGTTTCTCTCACAAGGAATAGTGTTCGTTAGGTATGAAAACTACTCTAATAGGGTCTAAGGATGAGGGATGCATTATTTTTGTATTTTTATATTTTATGAAAGAAAGTAAAATCTCGAGTTTGAAGGAGTGGGCGGAATTAGTTGCTAGTCAACTAACCCAAAAATACTATTGCAAATAAAATAAAATAACAAGCAAATAAAGGTTGTGAAACTTATATGGAGACAAATGTTGTATTTAGATTTCCTTACTCCCTAACTATCTTTTACCGGTTAATTAGTGTGTATTATTGCGTGGATGACGGGTGTATTCCTTAATACCATTCGTGGGGTGGCGTACGTACTTCCCCAACTCTATAAGCTCCTACTTCACTCCTATGTCCGCCTGCTAGAAGCTTCTAACATGCGGATCATTAGAATTCGCTCATGCATTCAATACAAACCATGAAAAACCTAGTACGCAATTGGGTTCACTACGACGTTCAAGCAAGTTACGTTATAGGCAGGTTACCAGTTTCTTAAGCCTTAACATCGATAAAACAATCATCCAACTACAAGGAATAAGCACACCAACAAACCAATATCAATTATTAGTTTCATAGNTATTTTTATATTTTTATGAAAGAAAGTAAAATCTCGAGTTTGAAGGAGTGGGCGGAATTAGTTGCTAGTCAACTAACCCAAAAATACTATTGCAATAAAATAAAATAACAAGAAAATAAAAAAGGTTGTGAAACTTATATGGAGACAAATGTGTTTACTTAGATTTCCTTACTCCCTAACTATCTTTTACCGGTTAATTAGGTGTATAATTGCGTGGATGACGGGTGTATTCCTTAATACCATTCGTGGGGTGGCGTACGTACTTCCCCAACTTATAAGCTCCTACTTCACTCCTATGTCCAGCCTGCTAGAAGCTCCTACATCTAAGCAAACACAAAATAAATCTAGCCTAGCATGTTAGTTGAAAGACAAGCATAAGATATAATTAACCAACACATAGACATGTTGATTAATTTGAATGGAGACTTATCTTCAATTGAACATGGAAGAATCAAGGGTGAAAAACCCTTGAAAAAGCTGTCAAAATCGTCTAGGGTTTGTTCCCAAAAGTTGCACACTAATGAATGAAAAATAGAAAAGTATATATAGGAAATACACTTTGGCATACACTCTTGCCCTACCATCCAAAATAATACATCATAGGGGCCTCGGTTCTCCCCTTACACTTGAACTTTTACATACTTTACAAATAACTAATCTAATGACTCGAATTAAGATAATTGAAAAACTTGGAGTACTTTTTAAAATATTTAGTATATATGGGGGTAATAATAATGTTCATCCCCATTACTCCATTAAACTAGTACTTTACCCATGAGTCCCAATCGTCCCAAAACAATATGTACAAGATATGACTCGACTTAGCAACCATGTAATCAATTAGATAATTAATAAAGGGTTTAACAAAAATGTTGTCACAATAATGCACTAAAGATGAGTGCATACAAGGTAGGCTAAGGCGATTTGGGTGTACATTTAAGTGGGGTGTAACAAATTCTCACTTTGAGTAAGATGCTCAAAGGTCGGAACGAAAAGATAGGCTCTGAGGGGTGTACTAGGGGTATCGTGTACCAAAAATGGGTACAACGCAAAGGGTGTGGGAGAATTACTTGACCAATGTAGCCAATGTAATTATAACAAAAACACGGGTGTAAAACAAATGGTTAATCCTAATGCCTCTTATCATGTAGTAGATCTAACTACACGAATGTAGTCTCACTTGTGGACTTGAGATGGTCCTAACGCAAGTTCTAGAATCTAAGTGCTACCGGTACACACATCATAGCATAAATGCTTTTCCTACCAATTCTAGGGGCGAACCTCACATATTTGGGGTGAAATTTTTTTTTAGTGGTACGGTTTTTTGTGCTAGTCATATAATTTCCTATCCATGAGACACTTATTAGGACCAAAGTTTCACTTCTAAATGTTGTTAAAAAATTTAAATTGGCGCTAAAATTGCCCTAACAAATATTTCTCTCGGTTTTATTACAAATTTACTATCAAACAAACAAAAATCAAGCGCAATTGCATTCTCTAAGGTGTCTTCATTTACCCCCCTTACACTTAAACCGAACATTGTCCCCAATGTTCACATAAAAGATGTAAAAGTAATGAAAATGAAAGAATGAAACAAATGCTCCCCTAATTCGTTTGGTGTGGATAGTGTGGTAACATGGTTAGATCTTCTTCCAAGAAAGATGAACGCTCAAAGCTTCCCTTCCGAAATATAAATCATCTCTTTATCCAAAATAACCTGTTAACCTGAAAAACAATAAAGGCAAACCTCGCGTAAAATCGGCGGTATAATCTATAATAGGATATAACGCTTGCGGAATGAATATTTTTGCAGAATTCCTGGAGATTATAAGTTAGAGAATTAACAAAACTTCTTATGATTCCGGAAGAAAAACAAAACTTTCAAAAATTTCAGAAAATTACTGCGTGACGCCGTCAGAAATGATCTGACAGAATTCTCATGTTAAGTTTCTGGAAAATTTCTGGAAAAACTATACCTTACTTCCTGGAATTCCTGCAGAAACATCATTATGACTCGATACAAGCATTTGACTCAAACAAGTACTAATTTGCATGTTAATTTACATTGTTATGATTCATGTTCATTCGTTCTTATTAACCGATTTAGATTTCCCTTACACTTATCTTTTGCAAAATACCTTTATATGTAGTTAAGGCGAAGTTAAAAACAAAATAAAGCATTTTCACAAGTTAGTTTGAAGCATGAATCAATAACAAGAAAAGTAACATACATACGGAAACAAATAAAATCAAACAAACAAACAAATAAACACAAAGCTTGGGTTGCCTCCCAAGAAGCGCTTTTCTTTATTAACGAGTCTTGTAGCTAGACTCAAAGTCACCGTACATTACGTGACTCCATCGTTGGTCATGGTTACTAGGTCATCCTCTTGTCCGGTTTTATAATCCGGTCCTAATTTCAAACAATCCTTGTAGAAACCGAATATCCTTTCTATGACATACTCTATTCCCTACGTCTATCCTCATCATTCCTATAGTAGACCGCTTGCTTGTGCTCCTTCTCAAGGTTTGACAAAAGTCGGTATTGCTCTATCTTATAAGGCATTTGGTAAGCTACATCATCGGTTACGTCCTTGAACCTAACTATCCCTAGAGATGGGTCATAGTTCATCTTAGAGGCCTCAACAAACGGCTTTCCAAAAACTACTTGAGTTAAGCACGCATCTATTACCAAGCGAATGTCCTCAACAATCACAAAGTCGGCGATATAGGTGAAATTCCCTATGTAGACATGTAGTCCCCTAACTCTACCTACAAAATTGCTCACCCACCCCGTGCTAGGAAATGTCCTAAGTCCCAGTTGCTTTTTCATTATAAGATTGTAGTGGGCTCTAGTCATGATGTTTATGGGAGACTTAAGATCTATATAAGCTTTCCAAACATGCAAGTGACCTTTATTGCATGGTATGTTAAGGTTGGTAGGGTCACCGGTTTTGATGATTGGGTTACCTAGGATGTATGGTGTCTCGGGGTCATTGAATAGATCCTTATGGTATGCCCGACCTTCCTTAGTTGGTAACCTATTGAAGTAGTCCTCTTCATCATCTACTTCTTTAATCTCACTTATCCCAATTTCCTTATCTACCTCGACTTTCTTAACCTCATCCTTAGGTTCACTATTATCCTCACTCCTATCAATTGGTTTAATGGTGACAACGTTGACGAAGTGGACATGTGTGGATGAAGAAGGGTCTTTAACTTGGGGTCCGCTATTTGTGTTCCTAGCGTCCTTATGTGGAGGTGATAGCACTTGGTTGTTGAGGGCTTTCAATAAGTTGTCTATCTTATTAGTCATCTTCGTTTGTTGTTGATTGAATTCGGACTCGAATCTAGCTATTCGAGCTTCTTGAGATGCCATAAATTGAGACATCAATCCTTCGAGATTATTGGTACTACCATTNTGTGGAGGTGATAGCACTTGGTTGTTGAGGGCTTTCAATAAGTTGTCTATCTTATTAGTCATCTTCGTTTGTTGTTGATTGAATTCGGACTCGAATCTAGCTATTCGAGCTTCTTGAGATGCCATAAATTGAGACATCAATCCTTCGAGATTATTGGTACTACCATTGTTGTTGGAAGGATTGTTATTGGAAGAGACGTAATCGGGTAGTCTCTCGAGTTTCAACATTAAGGTCTATGGAATCTACGATTTTGAGGAAATCCTTGAGATGTTGATTTGGATCTTCGGAGCGAAGTCCATGGAATGCGCATCCGCTTTGCACCAACCGGATGGTGTCGGATCGCAAGGGAGACACATTGGCTCCTTGGGAGAGCTCAATGGTGTTTCGATAGCCATGGTGGCTAGGTCGGGAATACTCTCCTAAGGTACGGGCTCTAGGAGGTTGGTTTGGTTGTGGTGGTGGGTTGTTTGGTTGAGGTGGGTTGTTGGGATCAAGGATATTACCACCTTCCATGATGTCGGATGGTAATGGTTACGAACAAAAACACGAAGAAATAAGATAGACTAAAGAAATCCTAGAAAAATAAAATAAAATAAAAATCTCACTAGAAAGGAATCTAGTGAGTAGACCTAGGGGTGGAAACGAGCCGAGCCGCTCGTGAAAAGCTCGAGATCGGATCGGTAAAAAGCTCGAACGAGCCGAGCCTAAACGAGCTCGAGCCCGAGCTCGAGCTTAAATTAGAGCTCATTTAATAATCGAGCCCGAGCCCGAGCTTTATATATCAAGCTCGATTAGGCTCGCGAGCCTAATCGAGCTCTAGTATATTTTGTGTTGGTATACATATATAATACATATATTTAAAAGTATTCAACCAAAATTTATGTATTTAAAAGTAATAAACCTGTTGGGGCCACTTAAATGCATGTGTGCCACGTATCCTACTGTATAAAAGCTATCCTTTTTTGTTCTTTACAGTTTACACCACACAAATCATATCCCACCCAATTAGCCATTTACCTTCTTTTAAGAATAATTAAAAGAAAAAAATGGATCACTCTTTCTTTTAACATCTTACGGAGTATGTTCTTGCAAACCAACTTTGAATTCATGATCACCTGAGATGCGTCGGAAGCACTATCACACTGCAACTCTCGACGGACCAGTTGAACTGAGGTTTATAGAAGGGTATAAAAAGGTGGGTATGAAATAAATTTGGGTCGCGTTTAACTTGTGTCGTGCTTTACTTTGTTAAAAAAAAATTTCTCTTCATAGATCGATGATGGGTTTAGTTCTAACATTCAAGATCTATAAAGATCTGTAAATATGTAGAACAAACGAGATCCTTTTAAGTCATTTCTGTAATCGTAAATCTTTTTTTCGAACATCAAACAATTGATACAAAGAGAAACATAATATTAAACAGTTTTATACTTTACCTGTTGTTGACTTCTATGGAATACTTTTGGCACAATGTTTGTAGAGGCTTGTCTGTATGTATACTAACGAGTAACGAGCTCAAAACAAATAAACGAGCTCGAATACGTAATCTACTCAAGAAGCCAAGCAGTTTTTTACACATCACAAACGAGCCGAGCCCGAGCCGAGCTCGAGCCTTGTATATCATACCACGAGCCGAGCTCGAGCTCTAATCTTAAAGCTCGAACCGAGCCGAGCTCGAGCTCGAGCTTTCTAAAATATAAACGAGCCGAGCTCGAGCTCTGGCAGGCTCGGGCTCGGCTCGGCTCGTTTCCACCCCTAAGTAGACCTAATAAAATAAAAATACAACCTAAACAATAACTATTCCCCGGCAGCGGCGCCAAAAACTTGATGTACGCGGGATTGCTACCACGCAATAGGTTTTACCTCTCAAGGGATCTTGAGAAGCTTGCAATCCCACCAGGCAGTGTACCTGACCGATGTAGTATAGTGTAGTGGTAAGTACGGGGGATTGATCGTTCTCTCACAGGGAATAGTGTTCGTTAGGTATGAAAAACTACTCTAATAGGTCTAAGGACGAGGGATGATTATTTTTGTATTTTTATATTTTATGAAAGCAAGTAAAATCTCGAGTTTGAAGGAGTGGGCGGAATTAGTTGCTAGTCAACTAACCCAAAAACTACTATTGCAAATAAAATAAAATAACAAGAAAATAAAAGGTTGTGAAACTTATATGGAGACAAATGTGTTTACTTAGATTTCCTTACTCCCTAACTATCTTTTACCGGTTAATTAGTGTGTATTAATTGCGTGGATGACGGGTGTATTCCTTAATACCATTCGTGGGGTGGCGTACGTACTTCCCCAACTCTATAAGCTCCTACTTCACTCCTATGTCGAGCCTGCTAGAAGCTCCTAACATGGGATCATTAGAATTCGCTCATGCATTAAATACAACCATAAAAACCTAGTACGCATTGGTTCATGTTTCTTAAGACGTTCAAGCAAGTTACCGTATAGGAGGTTAGCCAGTTTTCTTAAGCCTAACATCGATAAACAATCATCCAATACAAGTAATAACACACCAACAACCAATAATCAATAGTTAGGTTTCATTAGATCTAAGCAAACACAAAATAAATCTAGCCTAGCATGTTAATTGAAAGACAAGCATAAGATATAATTAACCAACACATAGACATATTGATTAATTTGAATGGAGATTTATCTTCAATTGAACATGGAAGAATCAAGGGTGAAAAACCCTTGAAAAAGCTGTCAAAATCGTCTAGGGTTTGTTCCCAAAAGTTGCACACTAATGAATGAAAAATAGAAAAGTATATATAGGAAATACACTCTGACGGCGTCAGCTTATACGCTCTGACGCCGTCAGCTCGATGCCATTAGGGTTCTCGGATGGCCTAGATCCATGTATGACGCCGTCACTTGTAAAATACCTCTGGGCCGTCACTCTTTAGCTTAACACCTGACGGCCTAGGAATATTAACACCTGACGCCGTCAGGTGTTATTTCCATGTTTTCTTCTTAGGGCATCACGTATAGTCAGAATCCACTCCTTTGTCTTGGTTGGCTGACGGCGTCACCTTGTGACTCTGACGCCGTCAGGAAGGATTTCCAGTATTCTTTTGAGACTTTGTCGTTTTCTTCACTTTATGCTCCAAAAACGTCCAAAATGATGTGTTTTCCAGAATTCTTCTCAAAAGTACCTAAAATGACAAAAGGAACGATTTAGGGCAATATTTGATCATATTAGCACGAATTAGGGCTTAAATGACCCCCTAAAACGGGTACACTTTTCTCCTCATCATGTTCTCCTCAACTTCCCTGACTACCATTTTTATGGACTCCAAAGGTTTGTAAAACCCTTCATAGTTGTTTGCATTCCTTTTTGCCCAAAAAAAGGTTTATTGAACATTTGCTTTGTACACCATGTGCAAAAAGAAGTCCGGTGAGAAGTCTGTTGATTGTCGTAGTGCAACTAAAGATTTGTTTCGTGTCTGATTATCCGTAGATTAAAGATTACTAATTCACGTATGCATTTATAGACTGATTGGGCAAATGTGCATCCTTCTCCCGGGACGGTTGCCTTGTACCTAGAGTACTACGACACAATGTTCACGTATTCCATTATAGACACAACGTTCTTAGAGATGGAAAGGTCGTGCCTTTTCTTTGCCTCTCTTTCTTGCTTGCCTACCTAGCTCTTGTCTTAGTGACTCTTCCTATTTTCTAGGGTTTATCGATTTATGGTTTTTCCGGATTCGATTTCTTAGTTATCTTTTTGCGGTTTCAATTAAGCGGGTTGGCTCGGTTTTGTCAGTTTCACATATTTTTTTAACACTCGTACCCATAAAATTTAGCTTTATATAAATCAAATAGATATATTGAACGACGAAAAAACATTGCTCAATAAAATATTTATTATCACAATCGTATAATGAAAAACACTGCCATTACTTAAAAAGTTAAAATACGTCACATGTGATTCTTGATATCCGTAAATTTCTTGTCCAAAAGAAAATAATAAATTAGAATACATGATTCACCGAAAATTTTTATTTCAGGGTATCTGGCGCCGCAACGCGCGGATACCATGCTAGTCATAAGTAATGTGTTATTGCGTGTGACCCTATGGTCTTGTAATTTATCGCTAATATAAATATATGTTATACTTTACACATATGTATAGGCTTCTTGTTTATAAAGCTCGTATTGGTATACATTTTAGGATTTTAAGTTTCCGCTTATTTGCTGTTTGATTGGTTGTTGTTGCCAATAAATTTGTTTGTTAAAATATGGATGTTTGTGTTGTTCATTGTTCTTGACTTGTGAATTGAAGATTTTGTGTAACACCCCGATTTTATAAGTTTCATAAATAGACTTATTTATTGCCTTTAGAAAACTAGAAAGGTCCTTATTATAGTATTGTTAAGAGATAAGGACTTAGAATGCAAGATAGTTAATGAAAAGGACCAACGATGCAAAAGATCTAACGACAGGGACTAACCTTGCCAAATTATGAAACTTACAAGATAAGCTTATATATCTTTCCTTATCATGAAGTAAACTCATATTTTTATAAAAACAAAACACCTATGTATGTGTAGAGATGGAACGTGGCATCCAGGGAATAAAAAGGAGGGAGACTAGCTTATATTCATTATTAAGTAAAAATTAGTGATAAGAATTTCAAGAATTATGCAAGGGTTTCTTCAAGACTAAGGGTTTGTGTTCTTGGTAAATTGGTACAATTTTAGAAGCCTCCTAAGTGTTAGAAGTGATTCTCCATCAAAGGTAAGTAGTTAAACACAAGTTATGATTTCATGATTTATGATAAGAAATCGATGGTTTTAAGTGTTTTATGTTTATTTGAGGTTATGTAAACCTAGACATGAATGATGATGAATCTTGATGTTATAAGCCTTGTTATGATTTAATTAAGTCAAGTATTATGTGGTTAAATTATGGTCACATGTGTAGAAGAATTCATGTTGGTGATGTTAATCATGATTAAGTATGTCAACTTAAAGGGTGTTTGGAACAAGCTTATTAAGTGCTTTAACTAGCAAGATAGCTTATGGGCCTTATGAAAAATGATCTTGGCATGTTATATAAGCTGTAAAATAAGTTTGGTTATAAGTGGAATAGCTTACCATGAGTTTTGGGTCGTTTTGGTGATATTTAAATTTGGTACAGCAAGGTTTTTCAGAAATGCGCAGAATTATAAGGGCCGCTGAGAATAAACCGTTCGTCGGATTAATATAATGTCTAAATGAAAGTTGTAGCTCTCTGAGTCTACTTTAATTCTTATTCTTTAAGTTTTGGCTCGTTTGGAAGTTAAATTGGCGTAAAGTGCAAAATACAGCAGCAACCCAGGAAATTATGCACTTAAAGTGTTTTTGTAAAAGTGTGTTTAGTGATGAAATAGCACCTTAAGTGATCATGTTTAAGTTGTTTAGACTCAATACATGTTAGATAAATGTGTTAGCAAGTTCTAATAGCATTAGAATGTTTATCATGTGAGTAGGTGCTCGTGGAAAGCTTACGGAAAGCTAAACAAGACCTAGAGGTGAGTAACGGTTCATTAGCTTCATATTACTAGATTGAATATGATGATAGAACTTGTGCAATATTTCAGACATAGCCAAAACAAACCATGAATAGTATGCTCACAAGGAGCATGATTTGATAAGTTTAGAGTGCCCAAGAAACACACCAAAAGTCAAGTAACGTGCCTAAGAAGTGCACGATGTAGAACTCCCTTAGTAGCATCCTTAGTGGGTGACCCGTGCTTATATTAGTATTCACATCCTTTGTGGATGACCCAAATATAGTTGGCATGTCAAGCAGATACGAACAAGCATCCTTAGTGGATGACCCTAGTTCAGAAAAGCACGATGACAAGTTAGAACCCCAAGAAGAGTACTTGTTGGTTAGGGAAGTTCTTACTCATAGTAGGACGACTAAGCATCGTCTAGTCAGAATGCACGTGCTCAGATATCATGTCATGATTAAGAATTTAGAATAAATCTCAGACTCATGTACAATTAGTAAGACGACTATAAGTCGTACCATTTATTGCATTTGAAATATGTTTATGTTCAGAATTGCAGGTGTCAATTCAGACATAGCTCTAGATCCAGAACTATGCTATTACACCCATGCGGAAGCTCAAAGAGACTATAACTTATTTTTGAGATTCAGATTTAGATATAGACTCAGACCCGTTCATCAGGACTTACCGTTCTCAGTTTCCATGTTTTGCAGGTTAAGTCTTAAGGACGCCGGATCTTGTAGATCAAGAAGACGAGTTAGGAGATTTGCAATGCTCGTGTATATAGGTGACGAGCATCTCAACCATACTTTGTTATTCAGCTTGTTAACGCCCCAAAAATTTACGATTATGTGTCAGAATTGTATAAGTCATGTTTTGATATTAATATGTAAGTATATATAACATTTATATGAAAATGGGTCAAAATAGGGGTGCTTGGGTTAGCACCCCACACTCATAGTTTTACGCTTCAGCATTCCAAATTTAAGTACCACGTTTATGTATTTTATAATTAAGATGTGTTTAATTCAGAATGTGTTTAATTCAGATTTTTGGTTTAATAGTTTTCACGAGTACAGATTGATACGGTGTATAGGATAGACCCTATACGGCGTATCCAAAAAAAAATAAAAAATTATGTTAGACACGGGCGTTACATTTTGTTTCCGGTTGTTAGTTTACCAACTGAAAAGAGTATCTTATGAAGTTATGTTTTATCTTTTAGGCCTGAGATGTTCTAAGAAAAAATAAAGATGGTGAAATTATGATGACGGTGGTGGATTCAAGAACACCTAAATTTATGTTTGGTAGTGATGTATTTGTTTAGTTTGATGGAATTTTATATTTTACTTTTAACATAAGTTTTTTGTGTGGCTCCGGAAGTTCTAGAAAATCAGAGAATGCCGGAAAAATTGGAAAAGATAATCGGAGACGTCATGGCGTCTATGTAGCATGCACGCGTGTTGATGACGTATAGTCTATACTCGGGTCACGAACCCGAGCATTAGATGTGATGAGACGAAAAATGTTACGTTTTTAGGGGTCGGTTTGAGTCCTAATTCGTATGTTTTTGGTTTGGATTTCACCCAAAGTCGTTTCTTTTCTCATTTTAGGTACTTTTGAAGGGAAAATCACAAAAGAAGCATTTTCGGGCGTTTTCGGAGTGAAAAAGTGCGGAAAAAAACAAAAACTCAAAAGACCTTAAAGATCACAGAAGGTGACGCCGTCACACTCTACAAGGTGACGCCGTCAGGAACAAGTGAAGTCAAGGATTGGAAAAATACTCGTGACGGGCCAGAGAGTTCGTAGTGCAATTTGGTGACGCCGTCAACCAAGGCCGTCAGATCTGGAACCAGCAATTATGACCACGTCAACCAAGGCCGTCAGGAAACCCTAATCGCCGAGCTGACGACGTCACCTATTGGGCTGACGCCGTCAGCCCGCGTTTTCTATATATATAAAACGATTTTTCTTTATTTTGGAGAACCTAGTGAAACTTTAGTCGAATTTTGGAGTGGAGAACTCTAGGGTTAAACCCTAGTACGTGTATTACAGACCTTAGAGGGTATCCTAACCCCTCTAACGTGCATGTTTAATCCAAGATAAGTCTTTATTCATACGATATGTCTATGTGTTGTGTGATATATGCTTGTGCTTGTCTTTCTTTCAACATG
>LBNU01023019.1:31812-58551 GCA_014162995.1 Artemisia annua
CAAACGCATCATCTTTATAAAACTTCATTTCAAGCATTAATATTGAAAGTATTCGAAGAACTATTGCTGAGTTATGATATTTATATGATATAGGTTGTGCTGAGATTGTCTACTGTGAGGCGTACTGTTTGGTTCGACCTTATATATCTCGTTTCCTGCTGTTGTTAAGGTGTGATTCATAGCCCCACTTTTGTATCTTTTAAATGTTTTATAACCCATGGGGGTGAGATACATGCTTTAAATGTTTTCTGAGCACAAGTATTTTTGGTATGCTTTCCTTGATTGTATTGCTTTCCTGACGATGTGCTAAGTAGCTCTGCCTGCCTATGCCAAAGACCCTGCAGATCATGGGGGGGAACCCCATAATCACTTTTCGAGGCGTGACGCGATATAGGATATAAGCGCTATAGAATTGACCCTCCCACTCCTTTTGCTAGGATAGGCAAATTGTGGTTACTATATTCGATTTGTCGAAGAAATGCAATTGCTCCGACCTTGAGGGCATTGTTATACTATGAAATCCGCGTTATATTGATATTATGATTGTGTTTAACGTTTGCGTGTCATGAGCTTAGCATCATCAACAATGTTATATGCACAGGATGCCCTCTATACATTGGTTTTTTCTGATTACACCGATAATTAGATATGTTGCTCATTATCTTATGATTAACCTTGTGCTTCAACTTTATATTTAAACCTATGGTTACACTCAACCTTTGTGTTGACTTTTTAAGCATGTATTTTCAGGAATGATGTTAGCTGTGCATGTTGATATAATGGGCGTGGAGAGTGGCATTGGCTGGAGTGGTATTCTGTCACGGCAGCTTAACTACTTTACTACCCTATTTTTACATGTCAATTCGTCAAACCTTTTGTGTCTTTTAACATTTCCGCTGCTTACTTTTATTTTTCCCCTGCAACTTATTTACTTTCCGCTGCAACTTGTTATATTAAAGAGTACTTTACTCTAAATGGTTTTATAAATACGAATGATAGTGTTTGGTCACATTTTAAACTCACTGACGCTTGAGTTGGTCGTTTACTATAAATGTGCCTGGTTCTATTTTCGATAATACCCCCAGCACTGTAAAGCTGCCATATTTGAGTTGGGTTTACATACGGGTTCGGTGACGGGTTCTGGTTATACCAGCCCAATTACCCGCATCCGTCTACCTGAATCTGTACCCGCTTTATTGATATTATAATTAACTAGAATATATATACATTATATATAATTTCTTCCATTACATTTTTTTATATAAGCATCTCTATTACATAACACATTTTATTTTGTACAGTACATAAATTATTCAAAAGCGTTAAATCGTTTGATACGATATTTATTTTCTTTAACTTTTAAAAACTTGAATATATTAGGGTATTTTTCTTTTGTTTTGTCGGTGGATTTTAGTGTGACTTAATTTTAATACCGCCATTTTGTCCATACTAGACGAGTACCCGTGCATAGCAACATGATTTTATAGCGGCAGATAGTTTCATTGATTAAAAAAAAAAAAAAAAAAAAAAAAAAAAAAAAAAAAAACTTGTTTGTTATAAACTCAAAATAATAAAAGTTTGAGGACTTGGGGATTAAACATAATGTTTTAAAACCCGTTTCGACCCGGACGGTTCAACCGATGACCCGGGTCAACCCGGTTTTCAATGTGTATTAATATAGTGTTAATGGTTTCCAGCTTTGCATATGCTTTCCGAAAATAATGTAAGTTTCCTTAGATAGATTACTGAATTTTTAAGTTTTTCTTAAAATAATATAAGTTTCCTTATATAGATNCTTGTTTGTTATAAACTCAAAATAATAAAAGTTTGAGGACTTGGGGATTAAACATAATGTTTTAAAACCCGTTTCGACCCGGACGGTTCAACCGATGACCCGGGTCAACCCGGTTTTCAATGTGTATTAATATAGTGTTAATGGTTTCCAGCTTTGCATATGCTTTCCGAAAATAATGTAAGTTTCCTTAGATAGATTACTGAATTTTTAAGTTTTTCTTAAAATAATATAAGTTTCCTTATATAGATGACAGAATTTTTAAGTTTGACCAAGATTAGTTTCTCACTTTTTCACTTTGACCGTTTTCTCTTTATAGATAGTATAGATAATATTCAATTGGGGATAACTGATACCCGCGGGGAAAACCGAAAAACCAATGGATAATATTAATCGGGGTATCCAGTGGGTAATGACGCGGGTACGAGTTTGGATATTATAAACGGGTGCGGGTACGGGTACACTAAAACCCGCCCCGAACCCGACCGGTTGCCATCCCTAGAGCCCTCAGTCCTAACCATTCTCAAACTGACCAAGTTGTCGACAGCTCTGGTTTGTTCCGTGACCAGCGTGGACTAGTGTTGCCCCGAGGGGCGAAGTTATGTGCACCTCTGCCTCAAGGTTAAGTATAATAGAAAATTAAGTTGTGAGATGGTTAAAATCGTCGTTTGAAAAAATAGAAAATTAAGGCTAAAGTCACAAACCAATAGAGGAAACCCAAGTACCAAACAATTCTACAATCACAAACACTTCTTTGAGTTCAAACATAATAATCCGATCTTTCGTTTCCTGGACTTATGCCCATCGCGTACAAGATCACAACAAATGCAAACGCACCATGTCAACATTCAAATTTGAATTACAATAGTGATATGTTCAGAGTTCATCTATCATTAGGCATTCTAGAGGATTAAGCAACACAGAAATGGACCATAATCACTTGTTAAGTTCAGTATGTTAACAATCATAATCCAAAAACAACCACTAACAGTGCTCACGAACCTTTATTCCTTTTTATTTGTATATTCCATTGTTGACATTTACGATGGCTCTATTCTTGCTTCTTTTGCCATGTATTTGGAAACAAGGTTTTTTATCTTTACAGCATTTGATGGCCCTTTGTTCATAATACATCGACAGAAGCGACATGCCACGAGCACCCCTCGAGCTGGTCTTGTAGACATTCCTGTTTTGATGGTATAAGAAAAGATCATATAAATGCGTTGTTGGAATTAAACATATTACATATATAGGTTTGAAATGTGTCGTTCTTTTTACAGATCAGGTTGAGATGTCCTACAATTACTTTTTGTTCATTTTCTTCTTTCTGTAAATAAATGAAGCGCTAAGCCGATAATTATGATTTATGATTTGAAAAATAATAATCTAGATATTTGAATAAAACGATTTCGAAGGCTATATGCATTAACCACATACTTTAGATGACCTTAAACACGTTGGAACCGTTCAACCAAATACTCTATTAGCAAAATATTTTATTTGACTCCTTTAATATAGCTGTGATAAAACAAAACCCAAGCAACTGATTCATAGCCTCATAGAATGATATATAACAGCACATTTTTTGGGAGCTAAGAGTCGAGGGTAAGATGATACTTACATAATTCAGCATGGTTAATGGTTATGTCCAAAAAAACACCAGCCATATCTCGAGGCCTACAGTAGTACAAATGATGAATATAATTATTAGAATGATATATAACATATTTTTTTAAAGAGATAAATTTCACAGTTCAAAAGGGCACCACCGGGTAGCAAAATAGCTTTTTCCACCCCCATAAAGCATAATTATATCACCAAATTAGCCAATATAAACTGCACAGTAACCCCATCAAGAAACAAAAGAAAAGTCAATATCAATTTAAAGAACTAGAAGGAGTGTTTGGGTGTGCGTTCTGAAAATGATTACGGAGTATATGATATTCAACAATCAGAACCGATAATCAGTTGTAAACTTGTAAATGGGTGGTAGACAATAATGTTTGGATGTGCTTTTTGAAGTTAAGAGTTGCAACAAACCAAAAAATTTCATTCTTAGACGTTCAATTGTTTCAAAGGTCTAATTATTTAAGGAATTAATATTATATAACCAAAAAGGACATTAATCTGAGAAACAGAGGAACATTTTCTTTAAGGGATTAGTGTACAAAATAACAAGGTACTTTTTAATTTGTCTCGCTTTAGCCTTTGCACTTCAGTACATCTTAGTCAATAAATTTGGCTTTATGTCTCAGGTCATTTTGTAACCCGAATTCTTTACATTTTTATAGAATCTAAAAAAAATCATATATGGTAGCTCATAGTATAGCGTCATGGGCTTTGGGATGCACTAGCAATGTAATCTTAGAAGGCGAAGTTCCAACATGTGCATTTGTATTAGCTACAGAAGATGTTGTATCATCTGAATGTTAATTTCATCTTTTCTATCAAAAAAAAAAAAAAAAAAAAAAAAAAAAAAAAAAAAAAAAAAAAAAAAAATCATATATAAATCTAACACATGTATACAAATCATTTGTTGTTTTTGTGGCTACAAAATGACTAAAGCACATTAAGCTATTTTTTAACGATTCAGATGTACACAAAAAGTTCAATGACTTAAACAGAGCAACTTAAACTTTAAGTTGGCTCGTTAAGCAACATACCCTCTTTTTAAATACGATTAAATGTATCTAAAACTAGATTTCGATAAAAGGATGAACATGTAATCTTATATCACCCCTGGATTTCCGAAACACAATCAAAGCACCCCTAAGAGAAAATTTAAGGGCATTACCTGGAAGAAGGTGAAACTGCACACATAAATCCACCTGTTGCAGAAATTAACGCACGATTGTTTTCATTACTTCCAGCAGATTACATCACTTCAAGATTATTTCCTTTCGACAAAATCTGAAGACTCGTGCCTTTTGTGAGCCAAGCAGTCAACTCCGGTTGACTTTCAAATGGTTTAAGGGGATACAAACTTCCATCTTCCAGTTGCACACCGTAAACAAAGGGGAGTCTAAGTGAGAGAAAACTCTCTGGTGGCAAAGTTACAGAACTACCCAAGCTGAACTGCAGTTTCTGTTCACGCTCATGGACAGTTGGAGGTAAACACGACACCTGAAACGTACAAAATCATAAATTTCAATTGAAAGAGATACCAAAAATTCAAAGGGTTATTTGCATAAGATACCAACTCTTGTTTAGTTATTGTACTTTAATTGTACATATGAGTCGTCAAATGATAGTTTTATGTCTCCTCTAGGTAATCTATATCCCCAACCAAACGGGACACAAACCATCTTATGATGACTCACATGTACAAAACAGAGTAAACCACAAACGGGAAAAATGAAAACAACCCGTATATAAAATTTAATATTTTCCGTCAAAATCCTCAATGATAATACATACAAGTAAATGAAAAGTATAAAAGGTACCTCAAACTGAATAACTGGACATGTAGCCAAAACAACGGGGAAGGAAGGAGTGACCTGTGAATATATGACAGTATACCACTTACATCAACTATATAACTTTGCATGTATACTAATTATATGTTTTCTAATCAAAATTCGTACCAGAAAAATCCTCTGGAGCTGCGAGATCGTGCCAGCAAACTGACTATTTGGTGGTTCATTCTTATTCTTTTGGATGTAGCAATGTGGGCAATTTAGGTACAACGGTAAGTTTCTATTAAGTAGAGGAAAAACCCCGTTACCATCATCATCAAGAATCATCGCCTCAAGACTTCCTTCAATATCTTTCGAATAGTCACTTTTCAAAGAACCATTTTGTTCTCTTCGTGATCCATTATTACCATTACCCATTACTTCTCTTGACCTTCCCGGATTTCTTACCATCTTATTTGAGTTTCGGTTGACTCTACCATGGGCCCCATGCTTGCCCATCCTTGAAATATCTCCTTTGCGGTCTGGATTTTCAACAGATTCATCTACTGCAAAAATTGGCCCAAGTCCTTTGAGATGGTCGGGTGTCAATATGAATCGGTGTCCGCATGGACATTCATGTTCAAAACCGACATATACTGTCACCTGATTTACAGCATGTTCCTTGCCAATTTGCAGAAACGGACTACCATTTTCGTTGCCGTTAGCATCCACAGTGTCATTTACCGAAGAAATATTTTCAGCTTTTTTAGGTTCCTGACTATCATCGGTGTCATGCCTTTGGACCAGTGTAACATTTTTCTTTAATTGAAGTGGTGGGAACCCGGAATTTGTAGCAGCAGACCCCGCAACAACCTCAGAGAAAGCTTTCTTCATCGTAAAACTGGATAGAACTTTGACCGGACTATCAACTTTACTGTGAATCTCAACTAAGTTGCTGGTTTTCTTCACATTTGCATCCGAAACAGCTTCAACCCGTGAGCCGTTACTCTGTGGTAATATATTGACCTCTTTAGGTTTTTCAATACAAAAACTCCATTTAAGAAGAAACTTATCAGTAGACGAAAACCCGCTTTGAAGTAAACCTTTAGCAGGTTGATAATATCTCGACCCACCGATTCGAATCAAACTCCAAGACGATGATTGAACGGGGCCCACTACTTTACTTTCCGGTAAACTAACTGTAGGAAGAAGTTTGTCACATTCTGGATAACAGCTGAACGTCACATTGGCAGTTTCAAAATCAAACGGGTCAGCTCGTAATTTCCTCGATCGCCCACATGCACACGCATGAAGAAACACTAAACCACTAGAATGTGGTTTACTAGTCAACTCGTGCCTTTGGTGAATGCATGATTTTCCCGTTAAACTAACTGCATCACACAGTTGCCTACCAGAAACCCAAATAGACATACAGTCATCTTCCAATTTTTTCAAATACTGTTCTACGGCTGGTCCTTTGACCATTGACTTAAAAGAAGTCAATGCTTTGATTAAATGGGCTTCGTGTAATGATGTCGGGTAACATGTTGGCAAACCGTTTAAGTAAATATCTTTAGCAACAGGTAACGATCGTTGACACCATAAAACTGAAAACTTAGTGTTGAGTCCTTTACAGTTATCTAAATATATCGAAGCAAGCTCTAAAGGGTCGGTGGTTGTTGGTGACATATTTCGTTGTCTGGGCCTTCTTTTGTTTTGCTCGGGTTCAGGTTCAAGAATTAATCCGGGTTTTGTACAAAGAAGCCCGTGTAAAATAGTTTGACTAGAAGTCAACCAGCCATCGAGAGTTGGAAGTTCAGGAGATGTAGACGGTTTTCCGGGAGCTACTGAGGCAGCAGCTGCGGCGGCAGCAACTGCCACCATCCCGACACCACCGGTCGAAACAGTACTCCCACGACCTCGTAATATATCGCATTGTCTGTGAATAAACTCCTTTAAAGAAATAATATCCTCTTTGTATGAACTTGATGCATGACTCTCGAGCAACAAAGAATCTGATGTCGAAACCCCATTAAGAACGTTTTCCACGATACTGGTAGCGTAATCCAAAGATTCGCCTTTCTGGTTTGATGTTCGGTCGAGAATTACAACAGCTTTCGATGCATCAAGTGAAAACAAAGGTGTGGGATTTGAAATGGGTCCATTTCGACCCGTTTCAGAACCCGAAAGTACCCGACATTTTTTTATTGAAAACCGGATCTGTGCTTCAAGAGATGACTGTAGTTTCTTCTTAAACCCACCTTCAGGTTTTGTGGCGGGACGTGATAGCACAACTATTGAACCCGAACCTGAAACAGACCCTTTCACAGGTAATGTCGGGTCGTCTGGGGTCGAACCGGGGTCAGGTATATCATCAAGAAAAACAAAGAGTATAATGGGAGTACATTGTCCAGGAAATAGAGATGTGTGTGAGCCTAAACCCGTCAATAATGTGGGACTACTTTTCCCGGGAGATCGGTTTTTAGAAGGTGGTCTTGAAGGGGAAGTGCGTGAAGAAGATGATGTGTATGATCTTGATGTTGGCGGTTGTAGTGTTTGCGATTTAATAAATGGGAACATTGCGTTTTTAGCACCTTGTAACACTCGAAATTTTTTTAAAACTTGGATATCGAAATGTGAACCTTCCTGCAGAAATATAACCACATGGCAAACCTGCATTTAAGATGAAAAATGAGTCAAAAACTAAATTATTAGAGGCTTCCTTATTACTATTAGCATTTTCACTACAAGCCACATGCAACCTAGGTGTTTTGCAAAACATGTGGCCAGTCAATAAGCTCGACACCCTTATTGTTTCATTTCCAGTTTAACTTTAAAAATCAAGAAAATAATAGGTTTCTTCCAATTCATCAAGTGTGTTAAGTGTCTTGAGTAAACAAAACGGTCTGACTAGTCACGTCATAGCTGATACCCTAAACAGATCAAGGCAAAAACCTTCTATTATTCTTGCTTCTGATGCATCTAACGTCATTAAGATCTCTAAGGTTTATGTGTACTACCAGGTTTGCAACATATAGCTAACACATAGTACCATCGTGAATCTGACCTAACAAAAAAGATCAAGGCATATATAGCCAGCATCACACCCAATTGTCAGACTTGTAACTTGTTACCAAGAGGTCTAGATCATAATAAAGAAATTGTGAGGATCGCCATTAACAAAAGTAACAAGACAAACAAGCATAGTATTTATGTAAATTCCAAATTAACCTACATCCACAAGTGTTCCTATGATTTTTACCATAGATTTCATTTAGTTAGCGACTAGAAGAAGAGACTCTCTCTGATGGTGGCTGGAATAACAATTTTAAAATAAGTCAATAAGTTTTAGAGCAATGATAGAGAGACCTAATATGCATGCCTAAAATCATGCCTAACCATTAACTATTTGACACGTCACTCATGCATTTTCTCACTCTAAATCTTCACTTTTAATTTTTACACTTGGCATCATCTTATTTTTAGGCATGCAATTTAGGCATGAGAATCATTTTCCTAAGTTTTAAACAGGTTAACGATCCAAATTAGGCTCTATACACAACAGAGGTCAAATGTCATTGTGCTTTCCATAAAAAAAAAAAAAAAAAAAAAAAAAAAAAAAAAAAAAAAAAAAAAAAAAAAAAAAAACAAAAAACAAAAAACAAAAAAACAAAAAAAAACACACAAAACCAGTTCTCAATTTTTGTACAATTAAATGAAGGTTATGTGCAAGCTACAAACTTTATCTAAAATGAGCGATAATGGTCTCAATAGCCCAGTTGTAGCCACTCAGGGGTCAGCCGCTACAGAGTAAACTTTTGATACAACATACTAAGGGGTGCTTGGAATTGTTTATTAAAACTGCATATCGACCAGGAATATTGCTTATTCCAAACTGCTTAATTTTACTCACAAAAGTAGACTCTAATCATTCTAGTCACTATGAATGAATTTTAGGATTCAATAGATGTGTCCAAACTCCTGTTTCTCAAAAATCTGAATCACAACATAACTAGCTTCTCTTTCCTCAAACCAATGCTTAATCTCCTAACTAAACCCCTACGCCACGAACTTATCCAACGAGTCATGACTCAAGCCATACATTCTAATTCTAGTAAAAAAGCCTTTTATTGGGGTCATCACCAAAGGCTCCTAAAATCCCGGACTTCTATTAACCTTGGCTTCAAATTTTGTATGAGTTCTAGTGTTTTGATTATTCCTTCTGACATAACTAGGGGTTGTTTGTTGTAGCTTATTTGTTTGGCTTACTTATTGGAATGTTGAAAAGCTAATAAACACAGTTTTTGGGGCTTATGGGATTATCAACTTGAGCTAATGGCTAATTTGAGTTCATAGGCTCAAGTTAATAAGCTCATATGCCTTAATAAATGAGCTTATTCACTTTTCACAATTCCAATAAGCCTGTAAGAACTCTAATATCAATAAGATATCTAATGCGTCAAGTCTACTATACCAAGCTTACAAGCAACAACATAGAGCATCAAATCATATGTAGAAGAAATATAGCCGATAACACACCCTGAGTGTTAGCCTTGCTACCAAATAAAACAATTGTGAGGATCACTAATCATACAAAAGCAAAAATAGGTGCAAACACCATATAGACAAACAAACATAGCATTTATGTAATTTCACCAATTAAACTACATCCACAAATTGACAATAGTATCATTATACTTACAGATAGTCAATAGAAAGTAAATTAAAGTAACTCCCAATACCGTCTTCCACGGGTTATAGGTCCTCTTCCACGGTGTATGGGGGAGGTTGAGATGTAGACAGCCTTACCCCTAACAATTCTAACTGTGTAAAGTAACAATTCTCACACTAATCAATAGGTTTTAAACAAGTTAACTGTCCAAATTGGGCTCCATAAAAACAGCATTCACGTGATTTTCATAGAAAGAAACTATAGGTGCAAACAAATTTAAGTTATATGGCAGTTTGTGCTTTTCATACACGAAGACACACACATATCTCAGGATATATATTCTAATTATAATCAAATAAACTCTATGTATAACCTACCAATTTTATTTCAATTAGAGTGATAAACACATCTCTAATGTCATTAAAATCCCAAGTGTTTTCATGTCTACTAAAACGCTTGCGGTAAACAGCAAACACATTGCCATCTCAAATCCTAAACTAACCAAAAGAATCAAGGCATGTCCAAGACATATATAGTCATCACCTTAATACTCGGCCCATGTGTTAGCTTTGTTACTAAAAAAATATGGATCGTTATAAAGAAGTCGGGAGGATTACCTATCAAATAAACAAACATATCATTTATGTAAATTTACCAATTTACCTACATCCACTATCGTTTTTATGATTTTAAATTCTTGCTATAGATTTCCGAAATTGGTCAACAACACAAGAACAAAGCTATCTTTCTAAACATTTAATATTATTGAAACAAATTAAGAAATTTTGAACAGTTGTCCAAATGGGCTCCCAGACTCCTATACACAACAACAACAACAACAACAACAACAATACTCAATCCCGCAAGAGAGGGGTATGTGGGAGGTAGAATGTAGACGGATCATACCCCTACCCATGGGTAAACTTGAGGGTAAGGAGACTCGATAGACCTCCAGCAAAGTGTATGTATGAGTGAAACAGCGTTTTTTGTTGTTTGCCATTCCATACACTAAGACGCCTTAGGGACACATATCTAGGTTCTCTATTGCTACTTCGTAGTATAAATTCTTATCAAGATCACATAAAAATAAACCGAAATATATAATTACCAAATTTATCCGAATTTTAGTGATAACAATCTATAGCTCAGTTTTAGCCGCTAAGAAAACATTATACAGTTCCATCTACTTATCCAAAACCGCTTCTTTCACTAGCAAATACTCGTTAGCAATTCCAACGATTAATCCTAAAGAGCTAACTTATCCGCTATCAAAACGCAAACATTCAAATCACAAAATTTACGAAACAAAAAAAAAAGAACTCACAGAAAACATAAAGAGCATCCCTTGAAGCTCACCAAACTCCTGTTTCTCAAACCCCGAATCAAAATCGTCGAAAACCGGACACTTATTACAACACATCTCCAAATACAAAACCCCTTTCACCTCATCAAAATAATACCCAACTTCCTTATCCTTAAACCAATCCTTAATCTCCTCATACCCAAATCCCAATGCCACGTCAGCACCCCCAGAACCAAACACATTGGCATCTATAACACGATTTATCAACTGATTCAGATACCCTTTTCGACGGCCTACAAAACCCACAACTACGATTCCTGGTTGTTGTTGAAGTGGTGGTGATGGTGGTGGTGGGAGTGGTGGTAGAGGTGGTGGTGGTACGGTGGTTTGCGGTGGTGGTGGTGGCGGTGGTCGGATTAGTACACGCATAGGTGAACGATTGTTATTGGGTGCCGTCATGTGAGAGAGAGTTGAAAAATGTGGGGTTTGTGAGTTTGAAGTGGGATTTAAGAGTTTTGTAGATTTGGTTAGTGAGTCAAAGTACAAGGGTTGATTTGGAACTTCTTACTTGCGGAGACGTCCTGCTTTGACTTTCTCGGCTCCAACTAATCTATCGTATTTGTGACGATATGTCATCGAATTTCTAAATGATCATCTTTGCACTGTCTGGTTAGGATATAGATTTCATTTACAAGCATGGTATTAATTGGGATTGTTTAGACGTTTTGCTTTAACTTCTTTAGCTCCAACTGATCTACCGTATTTGTGGACGCTATGTTATCGAACTTCTAAATAATCATCTTTGCAATATTTGATTCGGATATAGATTATATTTACAAGCGTGGTATCAATTGGGATTGTTTATACGTCATGCTTTAACTTCTTCGGCTCGAATTGATTTACCGTCTTTGAGACGGTGTGTTATCAAACTTCTAAATGATCATCTTGGCACTCTCTGATAAGGATATAGACTTCATTTACAAACATGGTAGTAATTGGGATTGTTTAGATGTTTTGCTTAACTTTTTCGGCTTCAACTGATCTACCGTCTTTGTGGATGATATGTTATTGAGCTTTTAAATGATCATCTTTGCACTATATGATTCAGATATAAATTTAAGTTACAAACATGGTATTAATTGGAACTGTTTAGACGTCGTGCTTTAACTTCCCTGGCTCCAACTAATTTACCGTCTTTGTGGACATTGTGTTATTGGACTTCGAGCGTTAATGGTCGTATTTGCATTGTTCGATTCGGATATAGTTTGTGCTTACAAACATGGTAGTATTTGGGATTGTTTGTGAAGTGTTTACATTTTTAAAAATAAATACATACGAGCTTCGGGAGCGAATTGAGTTTATCTGTGTCACGTGTTTACGTGTTCAATGTTTGGTGAGCAATGAATCTTCTTTATTTGAGGTTTTCGGCCTTCATACTCTTTTGAAGAGTGTATATTATTGTGTTATTTTATTAACCGATGTATGAAGAAACACTCTATTATTTATATTATGCATTATTTTGAGCATGTGGCAACATATTTTTTAGCACATGTATTACAAATGCTTTGATGTGACAACGATTCGATTACTAAACACGAAGCAAACCCCAACGACTTAAATTTCAACGTTACTTCGGAAAATCGTAACATGAAATTTAAAGCTAACATATACACATATCTATCATTCATGCTAAAAATAATCGTCTTGTAAGTTGTAACTACTAATTATTGTTTATGGAGTTTATTTTTTTAAGAAGTAGCACTTTTTCATTGTTATGGCTATTAATGGCTTGTTTGTTAGGTTGGACTCAGATTTAGAATGAATGCCAAAACTTGCAATGTAGTAAGTGGGTTTGGCAATAAAGAGGAGTTTTTTCCAACTTTATGTTTGTTTTCTAAAACTCTTTAAAACCTATGCTTTATTATATATACTCTTTCCACCTTATGCTTTTTAACTAAAATAGAAGAAAAGAAAACAAAAAACATAAGTAATATTATATTTTCTTTCCTCTATCATTTAAACTTTCAAAGTCTTCTAACTTTTCTTTTCTGTTTATGTCAGCTCCAAAAGGTAGGCATGATTTTGTTCTTCTCTTCTTTACTATTAAATTCATTAGTTGTTTTTCACCGAAAAGCATGGAACCAATTAGTTGAGTGCTTTAAATCATTTCTATTGAGGGAAATAAACTCACATGATACATGAATATAATAGTAACTCTAATAAAAAATAAAAAAATGGTTGAATAATTTTTAGGTTTTGCAAATACTTGTTAGCAAAATGGTTCATTTATTTCTTTTTGACAAAAATATTAGTGCACTTTATTTTTTAAAACACAACACATATAACTAAGATTACATTAAAAATATTATATCGTTACATTCATTAAGAAAGAAATTATATGCAACATCTCTAGCTTAGGATGTTGAACAATTCCTCCTATCATGTTCGTTTTGGCGGCATATTCCACACTTCTTTGGTTCTTCGCGATAATGTTGATCCATCTCATTTTGCATCCTTTTTTCACGTCTTCTGCCACGGATAATAGAAAGTTTTGATGTCCTTGAGCACACATATCACTTTCCTAAATATCTTCCATATGTTTGGTGGAAAATAAGTGTTTCCGTTCGAATCAGCCATACAGTGATTTTTGAACAATTTAATTGTTCTCTTAAATGTAAGATCAATACAAGCTCTAATAGGCAATTGTCTAGCACCTCGCAACACATTGTTAAAGCTCTTAGATATATTTGTTGTTAGAGAACCCCGCAAATCTCATCAAATGCAATACGTCATTTACTTTTATTAATTTCCTCTAGATATCGCCAAGCATTTGGGTTGATTGCTTGTATCTCTATCTTATATTTAAATTTTAAAGTACTTTCGGTGCTATTAATTGCCCAACATAATATTTTTAATGTCAAATTTCTATATTTTGGCATAAAATTACTTCTAACATGCCGCAAATAAAATCGATGATATGCATATGAGGAATATAGAGATGAGCTGAGACAATTAATTCTGTTAGGTGAAGTTGTTACAATGATATTAATATCTATAATTAAATAACATGTTGCTTTCTACTTTGTGTAAGAATTTTAGGTAAGACAATTTAATGAAAGAAATATAGACAGATAATGAGAAATATAGGAGGTTGAAGTAATGGTTAAATGAAAGAGAAATGATTTAATGCCATTTTGTAACTCAACAATAAAGGACTCTACTATAAAATCTATTTTATCTAATAAAATAGAGTTTTGTACTACCCTCTTAAGCAACCATTTACAACCCACTAAAGCATATGTAATTAATTTTTTCTTAAAATAACACTCATTCTGAGCTTGACACGTGTACATTAGTTTTGTCTTTGAATTACCTTTTAAACCACCCTTTGAAAACTCATTTTCGTGGGTTGTAAAAAAATAAGTAACAGGTTTTTCAAATTTTTAATGAATAATAAATAAATATTAATGCAATTGGACTACCATTAAAAAGTGACCATTGACCAAAATCTTATCTTCTTCATTGTACCAATCAATTTTTACACTCATCAAAAACCAGTTACAAATCACCATTTAATGTCGAATCAATTTTACAAACGATCTCTACAATTAAGGTGACCGGTTACAATCATCTCCAGAAATAAATAAGGATTCGTGTGTTCAAAACAGATCTCTGACTTTCTTCAACAACATGAAAACGCGTTTTCGCCACCATGCCTTGAAATTGGTAATGATATTGATTTTTTTTTAGTTATATTGTTTGAAAGTTTGGTTTTTGATTTTATTTTATGTAGATTTAATATATTACCGATTGGCAAATTAAATTAAGATAATTAGAGGAACAAAACCTTAAGTATTAGATGAACAAAACCCTTAAAAAAATTGGGGCAACCGTTTTTGTGATGATTATAACATATGTAAAGAGATTAAATGGAAAAAAAATATGATAAATAGTCAACCATTATGTTAATTGTATATTATTTGATTTGTAATTGTAATTTGTACATGAATTATTTCCGTATATAGTGCAAAGAAGGAGCGTATTTGACTTTCAAATCAAATGAGTGTAATGTTTGCTGTTAGTATCAATATATTTTGGGAAGCCAATCAATGTATTGAAAACATTCTTATCATATTTTCCCTAATTTTAGGATTTTTTATACTATAAATTGAGGATGGCGTTGGAGCTAAAGACACACATCACAGTTAGTATCTTCACTTCTCAATATCAAATAGCAGAATGGCAAAGTTTGTGTCTGGGTTTATCAACGATTTGTCGGCGGTTAAGGACAACGTAAAGCTACGCGTCCGCATTCTAAACACTTGGATGCAACCGCTTTTTAGTAACAAACAAATCATAAACATGGAAATGATTGTTATCGATGAACAGGCAAGTCCAATAGTATTCTATCACATGGTTGTTTTATAATGTTCATATTGGAATGTGTCTTACATTTTATTGTTGCATTTTGATTGGCAGAATACAAGGATGCAGGCCACCGTGAGGATGGCTTTGGTGAATCAATTCAAAGATCGATTGGTGGAGGGCAACACTGTCACGCTTCAACGATATAGTTTAGGCGAAATTCAACCAAAATTTCGCATCGTTAACAACCCTCTTCGCCTTAGCTTCCTCTCGAATACTGTGGTTGAAAAGTGCACAGATTTTACCGGATCAAGACATGGGTTTGTATTCCGACCCTTCAATACCATTACTCAGCTAACAAAAGAGGAACAAGGCCAGTTTGGTATGTAGTTTGTTCTTTTCTTTTACAAATTCAGATCTTTAGCACCATTTTAGTTTAAGATGAATCAATATGTTATGTGAAGCAACTGACAACTATTTTTACAAACATTATTCAGATGTGGTTGGTCGTGTCGTTGCCTGTGATGAGCTTGACAATTATGACAAGAACGGAAGGGCTGGAAAGAAGAAGCCGCTTACCCTTATGGATTCTGAGTATGTCATTCTATTAGTTTATTTGATATACAAGTTAAGTAAATGTAGATGTGTATTGTAAATTACTTCTGTTATATTGAGCAGGGGAACTGAGCTAAGGTGTACCTTGTGGGGTGTGTACGCTCAACAATTCTCTGATTTTCTTAACACATGCTCTGATCATGGTAACATCATTGCTGTGGTGCAACTGGCAATGACAAAAATCTGGGATGGTAAGTTCACCTACCATTTGAATTATAGACACGACATGGTCAATTTTGTCACATATATAGTCACGTCATGGGTATTGATGGTAATATCTGTTTTTGCATACACAGCAAAAATGTGCATCCAGAATGGATATCATGGCACAAGGTTGTTTCTGTTCAACGGGAACACTAGCATCAAAACTGATGAATTTCCTGAAGTAGAGGCTTTTAGGCAAAGGTACCTCGATACATTCTTTTCAACATTATTTTCAATACTACATATTATTTGCCATGTCTTCCTATGTTCATAACTTTGTAAAACATCCAGTAACGAAAGTTTAATTTATTTCATTTGTAGTTTGGTTGCTGTTGAAGGAGCTGATGAGTCAGAGCATACCGCATCCCGTATATCTACTGCCTCAAAGAACTCGACGAAAGACGATTTCGTCACAAAGTTTCCATTGAAAAATATTGCAGAGCTACTAGATGTCGAACAGGTAATAAATACACTGCCGTAAAAACAGATAAAACGTTAACTGCTATTACACGTTAGGCTTTGTGTCATCTCCAAAATATATTCATCCATGCATACCCGATACTAGACATAACATTATGATGTAATGGTGCAGGGTGTTCCTTCCATCATTGTCGGAAGTATCTGTGCAGTTCAGGAGGAAGAAGGATGGTGGTATTTGGGATGTCGTTCATGCAGAAAGAAGGTTGTCAAGTCTTCAGATATCGTGGACCTCGAATCCGATACGCTTCCAAACCCTTCTGTAGGGGCTAATGACTGGTGGTGCTCAAAGTGCAAGGCAACTGTCACATCCATTAAAACCCAGTGAGTTTAAACTTTCCGTATAAATGAATTATTAGTTTTTGAAATAAATTATCAATAATGGTTGATGCCTGCTAACTTCTTTTAATAATCTATGTATTTAGGTTCCGCCTTCAGGTGAGAGTTCAAGATGAAACTGGCACCGTATCAGTTTCACTTTTCAATGATGAGGTGCAGGCTATTCTTAATAATGTAACCGCATACCAGTTGGTGGAGAAATATGGCAAGGTATTGGCGATAATCAGAATATGTAAATTCATTGAAATATTTCTATACAAAGTCGTAACATCCATTTGTTTGCTGATATTATGTAGGGTGACGGTTTATTTCCAACAGAGATTATGGAGATGGTGGATAAGAAATTTGTGTTCAAGGTCTCAATTGATGGCAAAAACAAGGAGAAGGTAATGCCTGTATTCAATGTATTGCGGTTGTCTAATGATCCGGATATCATAGAGTCTGTATGCGCAGCTGCTACACCCTCGAAGGTAATAGTTAAATTTTGATATGTTATAGAATATTAATTTACATGTGCGTCCATGTAACCTACATTCAGAATCAATTATTTACACGTTTATAATTTGTTTCTTAGCCTGAAAATGAAGCTACGAGCTCAAAGGTTGCTGATGTGATGCCATTTGTAAGTTTTCTAAATTATTAAATAACATTAGTCAAGGATCATGCCTTTTTATAGATAAGTTCCTGATCAATCCGAGCATTTAATCATCCTTTATTATTATTTACAGGATTTGGACTCACAGACCGATGAAAATACTACGCCGGAAAATGGGCTGAAGAATGGGCTTGTGAATGTGGAACAGTCACCTACTAAGACGACTTCTCAAGAAAAGAGGAAGGCTGAGGCAGTTGTGAAGCCTGTGTTAGCGTATCAAGAAGAAAATAGTGCTACCAAAAAGCCAAAGTCTATTCTGAAGGAACCATGAATTCGGCATTACATTATTTAAAACATTTTCCTTTCTCGCTGAGTAAATGTGGATGCATTTACACCCAAAAAACATTTCTTAAACAATGTGTTTGCTAACAACTTTTGTAACGCCGCGCGTTTGCGAGGTCGTTGGAACTTATTTGGTATTTGGACTATTTGCTATTAGGAATAATGCACCACTGATTGGTGCTTGAACAATGTTTTGTTTGGATTTGGGAGTTTGAGGGTCTTTTTTTGTTGCGTATATTATTGCTTCTATTTTATAATGCAGGTTTGAACATTGATATTGCAGTTGTGTACATGTTTTGTGAGTTTGATACTTGCAGGTTACACTTTTGTACTGGGTCGTGCAAGCATATGTCGAAAGGGGAAGGCGGATTAAGTGGTAAAGCAAACATTTGGCCAAAGGAGAAGAAGATTGTGCAGCAAAAAAAGACCCCGAACGTGTTTAATTGATTAAAGGAAATGTAGACTTTGGGTTGAATCGTTTTGTAATGTTCACATTAAATGAAATGTATTCTTTCTAATATTTGCATATCTTCACTAATATTAATATTTTTTTGCTTATAATTAATTGTATTATTTAACTACAATGTCTATTACAATGTTATCATCATTCCTTTTTATGGTTTGCATTTTTTTAACACGTAATTGTAATCAAAATGGCTTATATTGATAAGTAACTATTGCTAAACAAAGGAATTATACTTTTACTAATGGAAATTTCGTATGTTTATAAGTCAAGATATACAATTTATATGCATAATACAAAAGCCAATCAAAATATATGAAGGTAATTAGTAAAACTATATAATGATTTCTTAACAAAAATAGCTACAAAATCATATTGACTCAATTAACATCATAAATTAAAATCATTTAAATATACGTATAAAATAATTTATTTGTCATATAATTTCCTAATTTTGTGAAATCATACAACTATATAAATCCCATACAAAATCAATTACATCATAAAAAAACATCTACCACATCAAGAAATGGCAGGTTCAAAATCACCGAATGGTACCAATGAAGAAGAAAGTAATAAATCATCCGTCCCTCCCGTTATTGGCACAAAAACTATACAAGATGACGATGTGGTATGCGTTGCATATTATATAGTGTAAGCTTTAACATTTTCAATATATAACTAACTTTGTTTCTTTGAATTTCAGCCTGTTCCCGTCACAAAGAAACGTCGAAGATTGTTGAAGAATGGAAAATTTATAAGCAACCAGGTTCTTGGAAGTGTGCCATCCGATCCAGACTTGGAAGAAGGTGTCCATCAAAGCGACCATGTATGAACATATTATAACTACTATGTAACATTTTAGACATTTGGTCAATTAGGTACCTTTACTAAATAATATTATTACCATCGTGAAAATACTAACAACGTTTGTGGCTCATGTCTAAACATTTTGTTAGGAAACTGATGATGAAAAACCTATGCGTATAAAGCGCACAAACAAGGATACACAAACTAATAATTCAAAGAAACGTCTGTTTAAAATTATTGATTCCTCTACTGATGACGACCAAGATGAAGCCAAGTATGATTCAGTTGATTTAAAGGCTAAAGAAGTTGGTCCAGTGGATGACAAACTAATTGATCATTCAAATGATCATGTGTACCATTTGGATGACATTAGTGATGACGAACATTTCCTTGATGAACAAAACAGTTTGGTCTCAAAAGATAAAAAGTGTGCTCTCATTGATGAAGAATCCGATGAACATATTCATAACAAGACCAACACAACCAACGACGGTTTGTGGGTTAATATCAACGATCTTCCACGTGAAGCTTCTCACGATTTAGATATTGATAACAACTACATTCATGATGAAGCCGAAGAAGATTTACAAGGTTCGGATATCTATAGTGTCTCATCCATATCCGATGGTGATGATAAAGACAGTTTCATTGATGACGAGTCTCCAGGGTACTATTCTACCGATGATGAAGATGACGATGATGATTTTTGAATGTTGCTTTTTTCTTTGATTTCTATTTATGTTTTCATTAATAATAATTTGTGTTAAGATAATTTATTGTGTTCTATTATTAAGTATCACTTTAGAAATTGTTAACAATAATGTTTTTTGGAATTTAAATAGATATTACTTATCTCAATAACGGATACAACACTATTCCATTGTATCTGGTAAAAAAATGCAATCCAAACACCCTCTTAGTCTATATCATGAAGTAAATTATATCTAATTCTATTGTATCTGCTACAGCAAGTTTGCATACATATGATATCTCACTTTTATGCATATGTGTATAATATATATATACAAAGAAAATGATACTTTGGTTGGTCCATTTAACTTATAGGTAAAAATAAGTGTATTCATATGATATAATAGTCAATCTTAACAATCCAACAATGAATACAAAAACATAAACCAAATAGATAACCATCCAGTTTTATTCAAGAAAATATATCCATAACAAGACTGACATATGAAGTACTTATGCCCAGAGTACTACGTGACGACAAACATTCATTATTATTATTTTTGAATAAAACTAAAACACATCCATAACAATACTACAATAGAAAGACGCCTGCTACGCGGCTGGCCTTTTAGAGGACGACAGAGAGTATATTGAGGGTATTAAAGAGGCAGCCCATTGGTCCTCGGCTGAACATTTACGGGACCTTTTTGTTACATTGCTTTCCCAAAAGGAACTTGAAACACCTTTGAGTGTTTGGTTACAAACTTGGCATTTGCTAGCCGAAGATGTCGAGTACAAAAGAAGTATTCTTTTAGGAATTCCAGGTATAACCAACACTTTTAGATTCTTAGTTTTTTTTTTTTTTTTTTTTTTTTTTTTTTTTTTTTTTTTTTTTTTTTTTTTTTTTTTTTTTTTTTTTTTTTTTTTTTTTTTTTTTTTTTTTTTTAGACAAGCTGTCTTATAATGTTATTTTGAAAATTTATAGTTTACTGTTATAGGCTAATCTGACTTCTTAGTTAATGTATGTAGTTTACTCTTATAGGCTAATATGACTTCTTAGTTAAATAAGGCTAAATTGGTGTCTCTGTGATATTACTCCACTTGAGATTTTAGTCTTTTTAATATTTGTGTACACTTTCTTTTAATGCACATTAGATTTCATGATGTCGTTAGCTTTTGAAGGATTATATTGCCTGCATAAGTCATAGCCATAGAGTATTTTAGTTACCATTAGGCGTGTCACAGATGAACAACTTTATACAAAATTTTGTTATCCAAGTTTTTCTTAGTCTAATTGATGGTAACTAAAATGAAACTATAATTGACCCACAAGATGAAACTATACCACATTATAATTACCGATCCCATAGAGTTTTTTAGTTGCCATAAGTGACCCACAATATGAAACTATAAAATGACTTGCAATAACATATCCTAAATAACTTATTGGACATGTACGATTTGATTTTAACTTTTGATGCAGTTTAGAAGGTCTGAAGGTGCAATTAGTAGAAATCGCTAAACAAAACTCAATATTATGATTAAGTCCTTTATCTGAAAACTCAATTAACCGAAGTTCCAGAAACATTGTGACCTCATGTACTATTTAGAGTGGACTTAGGATACGTTAGGATCAGTTTGGACGGGTTAGTTTTTTTAGTGTTTGGTTCAAAATTTAGCACAATAGTACTTAACCTTTATGAGGAGAAGGACTACTGGTTTAAATGCATTTTTGCAGTCTTGAAGAACTGATGAGCTTTAGTGTGCATTCAGTTAGGTTAGTTTGTTCTTAAGAAGTGATGAATTTTGGAGCATTTATGCGATATTGTGAGTTTTATGCGGGTTGTGGTTGGGGTCTTGGGGACATGTAGGGATGTATTTAAGGTGTGTTTTGGTTGAAATTTTTGATTAGGCGAAGAGCTTGAGATTAAGGATAATTTGGAAGCAAACCATAAAGAAGCTTGAATTTAAGTAAGTGTAATTAGACAAAACGGACGATTAAAGGATATATAAGACTGAGAAAGAAAGTTAGAAACAAAGAGATATAAGAACTTTAATACATCGTGTGAATTGAATACGATGGACCTCATTTAGACAAGCAAGCTAAAAAGCCGTGAAAAAGATAGATTCTCATATACCAGACGTGAGACAACTTAAAAGAAAAAATAACAACAACAACAAAGAATGCCATGATACTTTAACCACCCGAAAACTGCAACTCTTGAATCTAACATGATATAGCCTAGAGTTAGACTTTTAGATTAGTTATATATTTGTACCTGTATGCATTTACATGACATTTTGCTGATTACATGTGTAAAAAAAGTGTCATGTGTTAGGCCGACTGAACTTTTTTGCCCTGAACTAGCAACTCAATTATGTGTTTTTCGATTAGTACGGGTTAGTTTTACCTTTGAGTGTTTGGTTCAAGATTTATAGTTTGGTTCAATTATGTATGTAGTTACTCTTCTTATATGTATGTTACAATAAAATTTTCATACAATATTTTCTATTTTCATAACTATTATTTGCATTTTCATGGTACTAATAATATATAATGGGTTTCATGCAGGTTTGCGACTCTGTGACGACGAGAAAAAAAATGTTTGTTTGTTCTTTATCGAACAACTTATGCGATCCCGGGGCACCACTTTGAAGCGTTTTCCAGAAATGCCTTATCCTGATGACACATACATGGCTGAATTTGGTAACCGGCTAATATTTGATGAGAGAGATTATAACCCATCAGAGTTACAATCTGAATACGAATCTCTATATGCTGCCTTAACAGCAGAACAGAGAAATGTCTATGATACCATCATGACCTCTGTCAAAAAAGGAACAGGAGGCACTTTTTTTGTATACGGATACGGAGGTACTGGCAAGACATTTTTATGGAAAACACTTGCTGCCGGGATTAGAAGACATGGTGATATAGTCATAAACGTTGCATCAAGTGGTATTGCATCTTTATTGATGTCGGGTGGTAGGACTGCTCATTCAAGGTTCCATATTCCGATAAATATTGATGAGACTTCTACTTGCTCAATATCTGCTCAAAGTGACCTTGGACTGTTGTTAAGGAAATGCAAGCTTATTATTTGGGATGAAGCTCCAATGACAAATAAGCTATGTTTTGAGGCTTTAGATAGATCTTTGAGAGATGTGTTGCGTAAGAGCAGGTACGACACTTGTGAAACCCCATTTGGTAACATGACTGTGGTATTTGGCGGTGACTTTAGACAGGTGCTTCCCGTTATTCCAAAAGGTTCCCGGCAAGACATTGTTGGTGCATCTTTAAAGCAATCGTACTTGTGGGACCACTGCAAAGTCTTAAAATTAACCGCCAACATGCGTCTAACTGTTGGATCACGGCCCGAAGATGTAGCTGAGATAAAGGAATTTGCGGATTGGATATTGAAAGTAGGAGACGGAGACATTGGAGGACCACATGACGGAGAGGTTTTGATTGATATACCCGAAGATATTCTGATACATGAATGTGATGATCCGGTACAATCTGTTATTGATTTCACTTATCCAAATCTTTTGAATCACATAGATGATCCGTCTTACTTCCAAGAAAAAGCCATTCTTGCTCCGACAAATGAAGTTGTTGATACTATTAACGATCATTTGCTGAAGTCGTTTCCTGGTGAGGAAATGGTTTATCTTAGCTGCGACAACATAGATAAAACTGAGCGTGGTGGTGCTATAGATAAGTCCATTTTTTCACCAGAATTTATCAACGGATTAAAATTCTCGGGTGTTCCAAACCATAGGCTTGCATTGAAGGTGGGTGTACCAATAATGTTGCTTAGAAACATCAATCAGTCACAAGGATTATGTAATGGTACAAGGCTTCAAGTCACTAAATTAACAAGATCTTCAATTCAAGCCCAAATAATTAACGGAACGCATTTTGGAAATACAGTTATACTACCAAGACTGAAAATTTCTCCGTCGGATAAACGTTTACCGCTCAAGATCGTCCGCAAACAATTTCCTATATCAGTCTCATTTGCCATGACGATAAACAAGAGCCAAGGTCAATCACTTTCTAAAGTTGGTTTGTACCTGCCACGACCTGTTTTCACACATGGACAGTTATACGTGGCTCTTTCACGCGTCAAAAGCAAAAAGGGTTTGAAGGTTGTTATTTCGGATCCGGATGGTAATTTATCAAACACTACAACAAATGTAGTCTACAAAGAGGTTCTTTACGGTCTATGATCACGTATCGAGAGGTATGTACCAAGTGGAGAATGATGTATTCATGTCGTTCTCTATATTTTACATATATTATCAAATCACACAAAATCTTTTACTTACACTTTCTTCTTATTCTTATTAGGTTATCAACGAATGCTCATTTCCTTACAAAGGCTGTCAACACTTGCTTTTCATCTACATTATCAAGATTGGAACACTTGTGCATGGCCGTTTATTACATTCTTAGTTACAAGCATTGTACTCTATACTATCATTGACTTATTAGTTTATATTCCAAACGAATAAATGATTCATCCTGTTTACTTGCGGATTTTCCTTTCTTTGTTTACACACACTATTTTTTTTATTATTTTTATTTTTTTTATTTTATTTTATTTTTGCATAATCTCATCTAAAAACCCGTGGGTTACCACGGGTCTATAAGCTAGTACGTATATAAACTTGAATGTTAATGGGCAAAGTTACTAAAAGAGAAATTATTTGCACATTTAATTTTTTGATTGAAACACTTTAATATGTGCATTGAAGAGTTATAATATGTATACATTCTGTTTTAAGTGTTTGTATATAGGAGTTTGCAAATCAAAATATCACATGTGCAAATTATTTTCCCTTGCTTAAATGCCTATTAACTAATTTCACACTAGGTCATTGCTAGAAAAAAAAAAAAAAAAAACATATGCCCTTATTAACGTTGACAGAATTGTAGTCGATGCTTCTCGTAAAAGAACACAAAATCACATCTTTCATATAAAAAAGGAAACAATTATTTTGGAATTTGGATTAATGCTGATAAGGTAGGTGATTTGCACATTTCACTAATTGATTTGCACACTCAAAATTATTGTGTCTTGACATTTATACTCTTATAGGGATGGAAATGAGTAAAAGTGATGTAAGTGTATAAATGTCAAAACACGATAAATTAAAATGTACAAATCAATTAATAGAATGTACAAATCATCTCCCTTGCTAAAAACATCTTAGAAAACCAATTGGATTAGTAAGAGACATTAAATTTTGCCACATGACAAAATTAAGCTTCCTGAT
This sequence comes from Artemisia annua, assembly GCA_014162995.1. Classification (NCBI taxonomy): domain Eukaryota; kingdom Viridiplantae; phylum Streptophyta; class Magnoliopsida; order Asterales; family Asteraceae; genus Artemisia; species Artemisia annua. The sequence goes on from LBNU01023019.1 coordinate 57,158, forward strand.
TGACAAACAAAAGTCAAAATTAAGTCTCATTATTGTTGGAGTTGAATGATATTATTTTTTATACAAAAAATATGCATTTTTTTTTTACTTAACTGTAAAATAACGTTATATTATAATTCGTTAAGATAATTTATAATCAAGTCCAAAACTTTGAAAATGGCGTCAACCGGAATTCAGTCATATAAACTTAAGTGTTTTGGAACTTTTAAGATGTATGTTTGTCTACCAAGCTTTTAGCTTTCGAACTTCATTTTCAAAGTTTTAGAGGTAATGCTTATGAAAAAGCTTTTAGTATTTAGGATTTCAGTAAATATTAGACCTAACAATTTAAATAATCATTTAAACGAAAAAAGTAAAGACATTTTGAAAGAAAAAAAGAAAAAATAGTTAAAAGAAAATACGGCAGGCATTCTGAAACCTGAGGTGAGTTCAATAAAAATCAAAAAAAAAATCAAAAATTAAAAATCAAAGATCAAAAATGAAAAAAATTGTGACCATTCATATTTATCAAAACAAAAAACTCGCTTTTTCCGCTCTCATTTTTTAAAATAAAATATCTTACAAACGATAAATTGTAAAGCGATAAAAATACACAATAATAACGGGAGTGTTTTTATCTTTTAGTAGAGAGACAATTCGATATACTTTCGACATTTTTTATTGTTTTTTATGCATTTGAGTGTTATTAGACAATATGAAATCATATTTTTTTATTTTTTTTATGTGATTTGTTATGCGAATTTTAAATTTCAAATCACAAATCACATGTGATTTTTCATATTACAAATCACATGTGATTTTTCATATTACAAAATCACATGCAATTTTACAAATCATATGTTATTATTCAGAACATAAATGGTCGTCAGTTGGCCCACCTAAGATGTATGATGCAATTTCTTGTACTCTTGTATTGAGTTTTTGAGTCAATTTTATATGTTTTGTTATATCATCATTTTTTTGATTTATGTTCTTTTGCTTGTTCGATTGTTGTCACATCATGCTTCTCACCTAATATTCTTGATTTCTTTCTCAACAATCTTAAATTTCTCTTTATTTTCTATCACGCAGTAATCAAAAAAAAGGTGTTGGTCTCTTTATTAATCAGGTATACAGTGTTGAAGGTAAGTTTTGCCAATTCGGGAGTAAACCCTGGATCAAACCAAAATTTTCTTACAACAACTTAGAATGTTGGAGGATTAATACATGTGATGTTTTTCTTATATATTATTTAACATTTGAAACGAGTTACTGCATTATTCATTGTAAGTTTAAAATAAGAATGTATAGAAGTGGTTTAAGGAGATTTAAGGTGTGTTAGAATTAATGATTACATGAGGCACGGTTATAGTCGCATTTCATGCTAATGTGACGTTTACTTGGTAAATTGCAAT
>LBNU01023019.1:59294-80755 GCA_014162995.1 Artemisia annua
ATGTAAAATTTACTATAATTAAATATGATTTTCAATTTAATACAAACAAACTTTCCATATGTTTATACTTTAAACAATGTCCGGTGGGAACCCATTAGCAAATCTCTAAAGTATTTTGGGGGAAAAGGAAAAAAATACACATGAGAGATATTCAGAAGGGAGCTTTTTTTGTTTAATTGAAAAAGCATAGAACTAGAACAACATGTATAAGCAAGAATATTGTTATTCAAGTTTTGAAAAACAAGCATACAATGGGAATTGACTCCAATAAATAGAAATTCTACATCCACATGATATAATATTTACAAGAAACAATTCACACGTATATGTGGCAATCAAATATGGATTGTGAGAACAAGAAAGAGAAACTATATTATAACATAATTGGTCCATCATATTAGCTACATCATTGTGTGATTTTTTTTTTTCTTTAAATTGTGTGGATTTAGCATTTATCAACAATAAAGTAATACAGATGGCCCACCAAACGTGGTAGAGTAGATAGCCAGGTTTTTTCTGAAAACTAACTTAACAAACATTTACAATTACTAACAAGGTACCTACGCGTTGCGGTAGCGGGTACCCGTGTAACCAAATAACCCACAATAGCATACAATTAAAGCATCACAATCATCTTTAAACATTATAGTAGTACATGCGCAATGCATCGAAACTAAAAAAGGAGAAAGCAACAATGGTGGTGTTTTGGTACATGGTAATAGTGATGACACGTCGTGGTTGGTGGTAATGTGAAGACACACACAATGTCAATTATTAGTATTGCAAAAATGCCGTAGTTGACTTCATTATCGCAAGCCAGCATCTCTTCTTTCACCACGTTAACAAATTATACATAATCACTTTCTAATCTGCATGGTCCTTTTTATACCAAAACAAATAACCCTATAATTTAATGTGAATTTAAAATTATGTAACCGAAAGTTAATAACGGTTATTTACTTTATTGTATTTTAAATGTTTTCGGTTACAGTCATTTATATTATTAATTACATAAATTAATTTCATTTTAAAGAACATGTCGGTTACTAATATTAGTATTTCACCAAATCTTAAGTGTTTATGCTGAAGTTTTAAGCATTTCTATTTAAGTAATGACATAAATGTTTTATATAGTAGTATTTAGATATATTATTATTTTTTCTCTCTCTCTCTCTCTCACATTTTTGAATAATATTTTATATTAAACTTTATTATTAAATTTATTAATAAATATGCGTTTTCTCTTATAAATCTGCATCAAATTCAAATCGAGTCCCATTTGTGAACCAAACGCAAGGTTTTGGTTTTGGTTTGGGTAGGTTGAATTTATTGCTTTTTTAGTTCTAAAAATAGGAAGTAGCAAGGTTGACTACGTGGTGATTAGAGCGGACACTACAATGACCCAATTGCACGCCATTGAAATTTTTTGTCACCCAACAACATGCCTAGGGGTGTAAACGAGTCGAGTCGAGCCGAGTACTGCCAAACTCGAGCTCTACTCGAATACTAAAACTCGAGCTCGAAACTCGACTCGAGCTCGGTCGAGCTTTATATTTTGAGCTCGACTCATTATATAAAACTCGAACCCGATTATTTTCGCATTTAAGGCTCGAACTCGATTACTGCAACTGGCTCTGGATCACGTATTACTTCGAGCTTAACTTAGTGGAAATTGGTTATAGAGTGGAGAGTTCAAATGCTTGCAAATGAGCTCTATTTATAGGCATTCTGATATGCGAAGTACGGCGCACATGCTTTGTGAGTGCGGCGCACTTTCTTATTTTCTTGACGCCAAAGCTTCATAAATGCAGGGGAAGTACGGCGTACTTCATTTATAAGACCGGCGCACTTTTATTTAATATTATATATTGACTTCCTTTGACCGAGAGGTAAGTGCGGCGCACTTGAATGAAAAACCGGCGCACTTGGCTTGCATGAAAAGCTAATCATGGAAGACTTCTTATTTATTTACTTCAAGTTGCGAAATAGTAGGTTTTGAGATGTATCATGCTCAGATCATCCGAGAGTGAACCTGCATTCATTTTATGCTATTAAGTACCAAAAGTTCACATCAAATGATCATAAAACATATAGTATAATGCTCAAGGAATATGTATAATTAGAGCGTAATCAAGCTCGTTTAGGCTTGCGAGCTTCACGAGCAAAGTATTTTCGAGCTCGAACTCGACTCGAAAATATACTCGAGTTGCTCGAACTCGAGTTCGACTCGTTTACATCGAGTCGATTTCGATGAGTCGATCGCGAGTAGCTCGCGAGTTGTCTCATCTCGTTTACACCCCTAAACATGCCATATTGCACCACATTTTGTGTCATTGCATAGCCATCCGTACCATCGCTGGTGAAATGGCGAGCTTTTTTTTTCCCCCAGTAAATAAAGTATTTTTGGTGATGTGTTATTAGACCTGCATGCACCAATAACTTTTATAGCTTAAAAGGGTATTTTAGTTATTGTGGTGTTATTGGATGGATGATGAGATGACACCATCAAGAACTGTATTGTTGCACCACTACACCTAGCAATGTTAATATGTCACAAGTTCGATTCTTGATGCCAGTCTTTTTTTTTTTTCTTTTTTTTTTCTCCTTTTGTTTGTTGTTAACTCAATATGTGGCAAAACTTATGTCCAAAATTACGTAAGCTGATTTGTAATGTCAAAATTTACAACCAACCATGGGCGGTTTTGGGCCGGCGCACCATCAGCAACCGAGCCGGGCCCAACCCACTATATGTACTAGGCTCAACCCACTTTTTTTATTTTGTAGAAGTAATACTTTTGTTGCAAGAATGATTTTTGTTTGTATTTTTGGCTTTTCGTACTTGATTATGGTCTATGGATATTATAATATAGGGGCACTTTTTTTTTCGTGTCGGGCCTAATTTTTTTTTTTTGACGTTCTCAGCACCGCCCCTGCAACCAACTTAAAAAAAAAAAAAAAAAAAAAAAACTATAATTATCCCACAAAAGAAATGTCTTAAAGTTAAAAGTCGTATGAACATAGCCTTTAAGACCCTAAAAGACAAACTCGCATGATTTTTGTAAATTTTATACTCTATATATATGTGTTGAGTAAGATAGTTGTGAAAATAAATATGTATGTTCAGTTAAGCATAAACACATATAACACTTATGCGACTTTGCTCGATATAGAACTCGTAAGAGAACAGGATAACTTGCAGATTTGGTGATTGTAAGTGTAAAATTTGTTAGTTTTTAATAAAAATGATTAGTGTTCTAAAATTATGTTGCAGCTTGTTAGGACAGTTGTCAAATGTCAAGCACAACACCGTGTTTGAAAAACCAAACACTTTGATCCTTCCTAATTAAACACGAACTAACAAACATTTGTTCAAGTGTAATTAGTAGGAGTATTATTTTAGATGTATTTGTTCAAGTGTAAAATGTTGAGATGGTAATTAATTTGAAATCAAGTGATCGATGTGAAATGAAGTAAGAGCGGAGTTAGCGTGACGGGTCACCAGTGGCATGATGACATTGCCTGTGATAGTGTGATACGGTATGATTTGGCACCGTGTGGGCGCAAACAACCCCGCTAAATATACGGTAACTGTAACGTTAAATAAACCCCGCTAAATAATGTACGGTAACTATAACGCCTAGTAGATACATGATGAAATGAGAACTGCACGATCTGTCACAGATATATTTCCATGAGCTCCAGTGCGTAAACAACCCACGAACAACTAAACCTTACAAGCATTTTCATTATTTACTTCAACAATAATTGCTTGCTTTTGATACCTCTTGCAAGCGATTTTGCAGCCAATTTCACTGTGATGTCCTCTATTTCCTGATGCATTCAAAGTTTATTTATCAATAAAAATATAATGTGTAAATCATCCGCTTAACAATGTTCACTTTAGCCAAAATGAAAAATAATTTCAGAGCATTGTTACTTTAAATGTTTAGTAAGTAGCAGGATTGATATGGCTGGGCTAATTTGTAACACCCCAATCTTTTCAGGTACTAAACTTGTAACAACTTTCTTCTACAGGGACTAAATTTGCCAAAGTGTGAAACTTAAAATTATAACTTCATTCCCATGTAACAAAATTCCAGAACTCTCTTTCTTCCCTCCATATATCACGCTACACTCATATATCACATCAAGAAGTTAGGGTTTTGACCTTAATTCGAATTTAAGCAAGTATTGAGCAAGATACCATCCTACATAAGCTTATAAACGAATAAGCTAGGGTTCCCACCATCCAATTTGAGGTAAAAATCATGTCTTGTTGTTAAACTTGTATGTTATGGCTTCCTAGTTGTGGGTAAAGCCTAAAGTTCATACCTTTATGCCATTTATGGGGTTATTGTAGAATTTTACATGATTATGTGAAATTATGATTTTTGAGAAATCACCAAGTACATTATTAATCATGTAGAATTGGTTAGAAAAGTGATGGGTACCTTATTAAGGTGCTATAACACCATTTTGTGGTGTTAATTTTCAGAAATCATGTTAGTATGGTTATATAAGCCACGAACCAAACACCCCCTTATGGCTTATCTATCCTTTTAGTGCTTATTATGATAAGCTTAGTTATGTTTTAATAAGCTCCATGTAATTTATATGTTCCTAGGTTATACGAGTTAGCCGAGGACATCTTGTAAGGAGCTCGTGCTTATTCAAGCGGTTTTGAGGTGAGTAACATATTTAAGCGTAGAAACGGGTCCTTGGTAACCCGTTGGTGTGCCACTTTAATTATGGTATTTACCTCATGTTCATGTAGTATATTTGAGTTACAAGTTCATGGTGCTATAATTATACGTTATGTGCCTAATTGCCTAAATGAGTTACTTGTAGTATGTTTATAAGTGGAATATGGTAAACGGGTCAAAACAGCCCCGAATGACCCGTATGGTTTTAATTAAGCATTTTTAGCTTAAATATAGTATCATTACTTGTATAACGTCCTTAGTGGACGAGATAGCTAATTTAGTCATCCTTAGTGGATGATTTGCATAAGTATATGCATTATGACCCGAATTATGGGTATAGATGTCCTAAGTGGACGACACATGATATTATGCCATGAAATGCTCTGAAAAGGAGCCTAGACATCCTAAGTGGATGACCGAGCCCTTTTTAGTGTCTCATTTTGTAAAATGGGACTTAGACATCCTAAGTGGATGACCGATGTGTATAAGTAGCTCAAAGTCGTGGAATGTATGACTTTGACGTCCTAAGTGGAAGACTAGAACATTTTCAGTTATATTGAACCAAATGCGGGTTCATAGCGTCCTTAGTGGGCGACTAGTATATAATAACATTACGAAGCAACTATATTATTATGCCATGTATTAATTAGTATCTTTTATATGTCATCTGACTAAGCTATTTCTTACGTTGCTTTGTTATGTTTGTTATAGGTGAAGCTAGTGGTAGTGCAACTAAGGGTACGAAGACCGAGAACTAGAACTCGGTGGAATACTTGGGTATTGAGCCTTTTCCTTACACGCTCTTACCGAGAAACGCCTTAGGTGTATGCTTTTGTGTATGAACATATAAACGCATGGTTATGTAATGATCAAGTAGATAGGTAGTTTCTTTTATAGTTTAAAGGGTGTTTGGCATAGTGCCATTCTTGCCCATATTGACCCATTTTGATCATGTACGGGTCAAGGCGAATGATATATGTATTGTACAGTTTTTAGGTGTTAATATAAGTGTGATGTTATGCTAAAATCTATGGGTAATGGAAATAGAAAAATATAGAAAAAAAAAAAAAATGTAAATCTAGTTTTATATTATAAAGAAAAAAAAAATAAAATAAAAAATAAAAAAATAAAAATATGCTAGTTTTTTTTATGGCTTTTCATAAATTCTTTTTGGACCTGAAAGAAGTCGGCAAACTAAGGGTGTTCATCGGTTCGGTTCTCGGTTAATCGGTTTATTCAGTTCGGGTTGTTAGGTTAAAAAAAAGTTTTGGGTCATAACCGAAAACCTAACAGAACCGAAAATATCTATGACCGAACCGAACCGAGAACCGAACCGAAGTTCGGTTCGGTTATGGGTCAAAACCGAAAACCGAATTTTGTACTTGAATTACACTATTTATATATATTTTTTTAATTTAATTATATATATTTTTGGCAAAAAAAAATATTTCAAGCATAAAAAATGTTTTTTATATTAGTATAAAATTTTAATGGACATTATTTTATATATAAATAATATAAATATATAAAAAGATATATATATATTTATATAAATTCGGTTTTCGGTTCAGATAGCCAAACCCATATCCAAACCAAAAACCGAATTTTTAATTCGGTTCGGTTCGGTTTTGACAAATTCGGTTCGGTTATAAGTTCGGTTCGGTTTTCGGTTTATTCGGTTTATCCGAACCATCATTTGGCTAGACACCTTGGACTAAAGTTAGCGGACCACTTTCAATGCCTTATTATTCTTGTATTGTACTCCGTATTCAACTTCTATTTTAAAGGTTGTGTGCTTCTGTAATGGCTTATTAATCTTGTGTTTCTTAAAAGGATTTCATTGATTTTGGACGGATAACTTCCATTAGGATTAACGACAGGGATGTGGACTCAGCAAAGAAAGGACAACAGGTGTCTATTAAGGTATGGACCTTTACCTTGCCCTTGTATCATATCAAACTTTTATTCAGGGATCATGTTGATTGTCCATAATCCCTTTATAAAATCTACACCAAAACGTCCCCCCCTAAAAATCCATTTTAGTTTATGCCTTTTTTCTAAGCCCACGGATCATGTTTACATTTGCCAAATTGACGGAAGTAATGTTGCGTTTAAGAAAGATTTCAAGAAGGAAGGATTTTGTAATCACATATCAAGGAATTCAATCAATGTACTAAAGGAACATTATCTGGTAATCTAAACTTTTCCCTTTCATTAATTTCCACTTTCCAATATACAACAGATAAACTATTAACTGATTTTTATTCTGCATTTGTACAGGATGAATTATCCAGAGAAGAAAAGGCGCTCGTGAATAAACTCAAAAAGATCTATAAAATACGCTAAGTTTCAAGATACTCCTGGACTTTTGTTATGAGTTGCATTGATCCGTTAGTTTGATTTGATTTTTTTTATTTGGACAACCATGCTTGGGATTTGAAATTTCTCGTAGGATTTTGGATTTTTACAGCTGAACATGTTGAGATTTTAAGTATATGCTTTCGATTTTATAGTGTGTTGCATTCAAACTACATCTGTGTCACTTGTTGTTCATCCTTTGCGTTACGGTTTCAATACCAACATTTGTGTGCTAATCAGTAATTAACTTTGAAGAAAAGGTAACAAAAAACAATTCATAAAACCTTAAACTTAAATTAGATTCCACTGATAACAACAAACTAACACATCATTCATCAAGAAGATGAAATTTCTACAAACTCAAAACACAAACATAAAAGCCTAAACAACCAAATCTAAGAGCTAGTAAACTTAGTAACAGCCTTAGTCCCTTCAGAAACAGCGTGTTTCGCCAACTCCCCAGGAAGCACCAACCTAACAGCAGTCTGAATCTCCCTACTCGTAATAGTCGGCTTCTTGTTGTACCTAGCCAACTTGGAACTCTCCTGAGCCAACTTCTCGAAAATATCGTTAATAAACGAGTTCATGATCCCCATTGCCTTGCTCGAGATTCCGATATCGGGATGCACTTGCTTCAAAACCTTAAAGATGTAAATCTTGTATGTTTCGACACTCTTCTTGCTCCTCTTCTTCTTCTTGTCTCCAGAAGCGGCTTCTTTCGGAAGCTTCTTTCCGGCTTTGGGCTTCTTCTCAGCGGGTGTTTTTTCGGCTACTGGCTTTTTCTCAGCTGGTTTTTTCTCAGATGCCTTGGGCGCCATTTTTTGTTTTTTTGAAAAGTGAATAGGAAATATGTTTTTGAATTTTTTATGGTGTGTGTTTGAAAGGTGGGTTTGTTGGGTTTATATAGGTGTTTGAAACTGTGTTGTGATTGGTGGGTTTTGGGTGTTGTGGATCGTGGATGTGAGCCGTTGATTTGTAATGGGTTTTTGATGGATGAGATTTGATGATGGGGATTCATGCGGATCGGTGACGTGGCGATTTATGAATAGAAAGTGGACACGTGGGATTTGATGCTGGGTTGATGCGGATCGGTGACGTGGCAGGTGATGAATTTAAGGTTGACTGAATACTTTTTTCTTATTTTTATTTTCATTTGTGCATATGTGGCATGGAATAATACAAAATAAATCATTTTCGCTTTTTCTAGTATAGTGAGACGTAATTAAAAGGTAATAACGTTTCCAAAAGATAAACTTGTGCATCAAAGTGACTTAGGGGCCGTTTGATTTCGACTTAATTGACTTAATATGAAAAAGACTTAATTAATTAAGTCATATGAAAACTGATTGTTTATGACTTAATAGACAAAGATGACTTAAAATATTAAGTAATAAAACTGAGGTTGTCTGCATTAAGTCATCTGTTAATTAACATGACTTAATGAAAAAAAATTAAACAAACATGCCCTTAAGTTTTTAATTAAGTCATGTCTAATTAATAGATGACTTAATACATACAACTTCAGTTTTATTACTTAATATTTTCAGTCATGTTTTTTTATCAAGTCAAAAGGAAACAATTTTCATATGAATGTTTATGACCTATCAACTAACACCTTCAATCTACATTATGTTTTTCAGCCATGATTTTTATAACACCCATTGAGATAGTCATAATGATTTTTCATTTGCTTACGGTCGACACTAAAATTATGGTTTTCATTAAGTACTTGTGCGGCTTTTTTCCATGAAAGTGCTTTCATACTACCCCCGTCTCGTCCATTGAGAGATATCTCTTGAATACAAGCATATAGAAAGGTTATCACGACACTTAAGTTTTTCCAACTAACTCTAACACGTTTTGGTTTTTCGAGCTCAACAGTTTGATCCATGCCTAAAGAAAATAAAGCGAAGACTCCCCCTTGGCGATTTTGGAGAATAACGATTCCTAAACATCCCTAAACTTGCGATCGTTTTTCCTCCTTCTGATCAATCGTTCCTCTAGTGATTTCCTGCTATCCCTTAATCGGTTTAGCATTAAATCGTTACTGGTTCTCTTGGTTTTCTATTATTCGCTACTAGGGTTTCTTAGTCAGTTATATCTATATTAAATCCTATCATTATTAATCATTAAACTAATCAGACATCTCCATCAAATCATGTAATTCATTATTGCGCTCCATGGCTTATAAACCCTAGTTGTTAAACTAGGGTTTTCTTGTTTGAAGATTGGCGTACTTCTTGATTCTTTTTAGTTGTTTTACTATTTTTAAGGGTTTCAGATTGTTGTGATGTCGAATTTGGGGGAGAAGACTACCAGTATACCACAAACTGTGGTTAATGTTGCTGAATCGAGTGTGAAGGGTGGTTCTAATGAGGAGCAGGTGGAGCCGGTTTTGCTTGTTCCTAACTTGGCCGAACAAGTTGGTGTTGATACTCAGGCGAAGGTTGTTCAACTTAATGTGGAACAATTGATTGCTAATGCGAATAAGAATTTTGAGGAAGCTATGGATAAAATTCAAAGTGAGATTGTTGCTAACGAAGTTAATGCAACAAATACTCCTCCTTCGAGCGTTCCTAATGATCCCAAGGTTGATACTGCTAGTGGTACTGGAGTGAAGTCAGTTACTTACGCGGGTGCTACTTCTAATGAACCTCAGAAAAACGCGTCTAATTTTCGGAGGTTGGAATGTAGCAAAAAGAAGGATGATGTTGACCTCTCAGTTCCAATGAAAATAGTGGAATAGGGTGTGAACACGAGGTTTGAGAAACACTCTCACGGACTCCTTGGGTCAACGCCTGCGTTCTGTGTTGTTACTATGTACCGCAATGCCATGGGCACAGTGTTGGTGTTGCAAACGAACGTAATGATGGAATTGCAAAAGGGTTCTTCTTCTTTAAGTTCACCTTCGAAGAAAGGTGTTGATGGATGTGCTTGGAACAACGGTCCTTGGTGATCGCAGGAAATGTTCCATTATTCCAAAACCATGGGAATTTGAACAAATCTACTTAAAAGAGGTTTGACTAACATCCGGTAGTGGGTCAAATTCCATTGATGTTCCCTTGCTATGTTTTCTGATGATTGCCTCAGTTGTTAGCCACACTGATTGGCACGGCAAGGTTAGATGCTTTACAGGCAAATGTGCAAGGAATCGTGGGGCCGTAGTAGTTTTTGGCTAGATGATGATAGACAGTGAAAGTCGGATGAGTGTTGCGGGATAGCTCACTGTTGAGTATACCATTACTATTGGTTCGGTTGACTATTGGGAGAGATTCGGCGTTGGAGTACGAATGGAAACACTCGGTGTGACATAACTGTAAGCATCCTATTGGTACCTGAGTGATTGTCTAAGTTTAGCACTCAGTACAATCCTACTAAGTGCCTGTTAAATGATGGTTTCATGACTGTCAATAATAGAAGAAAAGGTAAGCAAGGGTGGTCTAAACTCATGATAATAGAGGGTTTACTAAAAACAGTGTGGGGTAAGCATGTTCAGTATCAACCAAGAAACTCCAACTGAACCTAAGAAGGTGGATGGCACTAAGAAGAGACTTCTGATGTGCCTTAGTACGGAAGTGGCACGCAAGTTTCTACATCTAATCAGTTTGATGCCTTAAATTGATGATTGCGATGCTTTTGTACTCGTCTAATGATAACAACTAAGGATGTGGATGCTGTAGTTCAATGGAAGTTAATTCGGATAATCTGTAAGCAGCTAGTACAAATTGAAGTTAATAAGGATGAGTCTAATAAGACAAGTAATACTATGGAAGTTAATGAGGAAGAGTTGAGTAAGGGTTTTACTCCTATTGTTGAAAAATTGGAAAGCTTGAAAAGTTACTTATTGATGGTAGAGCAACTCTTGTGGATGATAATGGTCATCCTATCCCGTCGACCTCTGCCACTAAGAGGGGAAACCCATTTTCAAATGTGGGAGAAATTGTGGTGTCTGATTCTGAAGACGAGGTTGCCAACCCATTTGATGAGTCTGCTAATCTTTTTGGTGGGGGGCAAGAGTTTGAACAAGAGTATGATGACTATGATGATTATGTGAACCAGGTGTATGATCTTCCCGGTAATTTGGATGGTTTTAATGCCATGTATGGTACCAAGCTTCAAGGCCCTAGGAAGTAATTCATTTCGTTGTTCTTGTTATCATTGAGTTGTGGTTTGATTTCTAGTTTTTAGAAATTAGGAAGTATCTTGTTATGTAAGCTTTTAGCCTATGTAACGGGCTGAGATGTGGGACTTCACCCATATCCATTGTACTTAAAAGTTTTTTGGTTAATATATTTACCATGGTGCAGGATTACTCCCCTTTACCCAAAAAAAAAGAAAATAAAGCGCACTTACAATCGCAATCACTTAGAATAACACTTTATATATAACTGATAACGCAACAATTAGTATAGTATTGCATTATGTGCCTGGTAGGGAAAAAAATGCAAAACAACTTTTCGAATAACATACCACAGAAACATTTATGAAAGCCAATCACGTCTAAGTAGACCGATACCTAACTGCAGTAACACATAATACATATATACATACACCAACACCAACACCAACACCAACAGGACTACACCTTTTCAACAAAAGTATACATACAGATCGAACAATCACAACATATTGTAACATTTATGTAAAGCCAATCACATTCATTCTTAATTCTTTGATGAAACTAAACATAAAGTGAGCACAATAACAACATGAATGATGAAGCAACTACATATTTTTTTATTTTTTTTTTTAGAATTAACAAAAAAAAGTAAAAATAAAAATAAAAATAATAATAATAAAAAAAAAAGAACAGGGAGAAAACGTACCTAAATGATTGCAAATGGTGATTGACAGTTTGCAGAAAAAATATATAGATTATGGTGAGGAGAATTGGCGGTAAAAATACTTGGAGGATTTGGCGCGCTAAAAAATGTTACGTGGGATTAAAGGTGAAGAGGTGGGAGGGTAAATATGTAAAATTAGGTTAAAAGTGTTGGACTTAATTTGGAGACCCACATCTCCCTGGTTTTTTCTAGGATGTCATATGTTAGTTTTAAGCACTAAATAAACATCCATTTGATGACTTAATTAACTTACCTATTTTTTAATTAAGTCACTTTAAGTTGTTATCAAACACTACCTTAATTCATCCTGTTTTTTTTATATTAAGTCAATTAAGTCAAAATCAAACACCCACTTAGATAACCGGTTTTGAGGAGTGCACTAAGGGTGCGTTTGGTATGTGGGTTTGGGTTGAAAGATGTGCACAATCCTTTGTTTGGTAGGTATTTTCTTGTTTTGGTTTGGGCTGAAACTTGTTAGTAACACTTCATACAAGGGTATTGAGAAAAGTCGTGGGGATGAAAAGGGGTGAAAATATAAAAGTAGTAGGCCCTTGTGTGAGTAGTTTCTTTACGACTCATTTTTTTTTATATTTGTTGTTTACTTGTTTGTCATCACACATCATAAGTGGACCATTTATTTCATTCTTTTTTTAAAACAAGCACTTATTTTTATACCCTTTTACAAAATCCTAAACCAAATCAAAATCCTGAACCCATCTATAAACCAAACGGGCCCTATAAATTGTATATGAAAACATCTTATTATCACTTCAGTATGGCCGTATAATTATATCTTGTTCCTAAAAAATGCTATACGTATGGCTTATTCCTGAACCAATTTTATTACTAAATTGTAAGGTTTTCTTTTTTCTTTTCTTTTTTTTTCTTTTGCTTTTTTTTTCCGCGTCCATTTCATATAACATATCTTTTTATCTATACATTAAATTGTCAGGTTGGACGCAGTAAGGGTTCGTTTAGTAGGACGGTATAAAATGTCAAATGAATGGAATAACCAACGTAATAGAATAAGAGATATAATGTAACGATTAATTACCGTATTAATCAGGTTTTGTTGGTATGATAAGACGGAATGTAATCGATATGAAAATGACTAAAATGTCCATTGATGATAGAAATTTATTTAATATAGTTAGTTAATAATAGAGTTTTATGTAGTTTTGATTCTATTACAATATGAAAAAAAAAAAAAAAAAAAAAAAAAAAAAAAAAAAAAAAAAAAAAAAAAACTTAAGGAATAAATTTTGTGTACAGTAAAACTTATATAAATTAATAGTGTTGGGACTGGGATATTTTATTAATTTAGATAAATATTATTATATCGATAAATTAATAATTTATTAATTTAAAGAGGTTTTATGTATGACCATTATATTTTCAATTCTAATATACTAGCTAGGTACTATGTATACTCATTAGAGACGAAAAATAAATTGGAAAAATAAGTTGCAACTAACATTTTATGAATTCACATTCACACTTACGAAAATAAATTAAACACTTTTTGTTGCAATACGAGAAGACAACGCACCAACTCTTTAGAGGAATAAGGAGATTTTAAGATAAACTCAATATAGATTTGAAGTTCAACAACAAAAAAAAACAAGTGACTATGGATTTAGTTTTTATTAAACAAGAATTTTAGGATTTTGAAGTGTATCACACGCGTGCGCGCGCACACACATACATACATAATTTTTAGTAATTATTAATTTATAATTTTATTGGGACTAATACATATACACTGGGTTTCAAAAAATTATTATCTTATTATTTTATCGATTGGGATCCAAATTTATACTGGTCCCAAGTTGGGACTGGACAAATTATTAATTTTATCGAGGTTATTAATTTATCGAGTATTAATTTATAGATGTTTTACTGTAATGGGTCATTTCTTGTAATGGACCATTACATTATAAAATTATAAACAAAAAAGTTTTTTTCGTTCTATTATACTCTAATAATTATTACCTTTCTCTCTTTGATTACAGTATACCAAACACTATATAAGGGAGGGAATTGACCACCATTTTACCCGCCACGTCTGCTTTTTCTCCGGCGACTTACAGGCGATTGGTTGTCACACTAAAAGCGACATTCATTTTTTTTTCAACTA
The DNA here is from genome assembly GCA_014162995.1 of Artemisia annua. Classification (NCBI taxonomy): domain Eukaryota; kingdom Viridiplantae; phylum Streptophyta; class Magnoliopsida; order Asterales; family Asteraceae; genus Artemisia; species Artemisia annua. The sequence continues at coordinate 73,337 of LBNU01023019.1, forward strand.
ACAAATTTTAATTTCATTACATTTTTTTTCTTTTCCGTCTTTTTATAAAATACTTTATAAATAATATCTATAACAAAAATTACAAAACTAAAACTAAAACTAAAAACTAAAAACTAATAATAATAAATAAATAAAGTAAATTGTAAAATTTATCTTCAACCTAAAAACACACGCACGCACACATTCAATTATTTATTTTTATTTTTTTCCCACCCCAACGTTAACAAAGAGCCGATCGTCGATTGTACCTACGACCTAAACAAAGAGAAAAAAGGGGGCTATCGATCGACTAGCTATCGACACCACAGAAAGAGCGATCAATCGTCACTTTTACTGCGTCCAATCTCATGATAATAACATGGTTTTTCTTTCACGTCCCTTTGACACATGAAGTATAACATGTCTTGTTTTTAAAACCGAATCAAACAATAAATAAATGACCTACAAAGGTAAAAACAAATCCCAAACTAGGGGTGTTTAAAATATCCGAGAAACTTCCTCCGTACCTCGCTCCGACAGGATTGGGTATTGTTGTTGTGTTGTACTTTACATGACTAATTTTTTACACCAATACAAGCTTTTAAAACTGTTTATGTATGGTAAGTATTGAGAGTTTAGGGTGTCGATCATTTGGTTTCTCACGTTCGGTAAAGACCCCAAAGTGTGATTGAAATCACGAGTTGGGGTAACACTCACAAGTTGACTTGGTTAATTTGTGTCAATTACCCAAGAGGATAACCGACTTGGGTGAGAAGTTCACAGGGTGGACCTGGGAAGTGTTGTTTGCAGCTAGCTTGTATGAGCCTTGACCATTTCGAGGGAATGATCAAGAATTTATAGGAATTCCTTTAGAGTTGTGTGACTTGGTTGAGACGTTGGATAGTGCCTTAGTCTAGTATAGCAAACTTATGCGTTTTGGTCAAATGTTATGTTATGTTTTGGTGTCTAAACCTATTAACTCACCAGCGTTAGCTGACCTTTTAGCATGTATTCTCATGTTTAAGGCGGTAGCTTACTTCTGGAGGCGTTTGGCAAGGGGCACGATCATAGACAACTCTGATAAACATTTGGAACCGCTTTATTTATTCTGTGGGCCTAATTTCCGCACTATTTTTGGATAGTGTAAATTTAATACTTTTTATAATAAATTCCATTCTAAATGAAAGAGTTAAAAACCGTTCTTTGTACATGTGTTGTGATACCAATTGAGTAGCACCCCAGTGACATGTATGCTTCCGCTGGACCCGATTTTGGAGGTGTAACAACATGCAACCAACACCAAAAATTTAAGTGGCCAGATGAAATGATAGTGGAAAACAGGTGTACAACATACAATGAACCATGAAACCAAGTGGCAGCTTAGTTGAGAAGGCACCAACAAACCCACTATCATCATTTTAATCCCTTTAAGCAGACGACTCGACGCGTGAATAGTGCCCGCTCAAGTAGCGACTCTACAGTACATCTAAGGCGCCCCACTACCTCAAGCCGATCTCCAACTCGGCGGCTTCGAAACTGTAACACCCCAACCCGACAAGGGTAGAAATGCTACATTATGGTGACAAATCAGATACAAACAGATATAAATGCAAGCGGAAGTCTTAACATAAATAACCAAATGGAAGTTAAGTCAAACAATGACTTAAACAAATACATAAGTTCCCAAGGCAAAAATTCAAATGAAGTACAAAACAAAATCCAAATCCAAATGTCCATATCAAACTAGGAAGACTAAGGTCGGTCCACACACAATCTAGCTCTCGTCCCAAAAGAAGCCATCCCAAAGCTCCTAGCTAAATACCTGCCGCAGGAAAAGAAAATGCGGCTGAGCTTCAAAAGCTCAGTGAACAGATATATCAACAAAGTAAATGAAACAGAAATGGAAACAAAGTATGTGCATTGGGAATAACAAAAGGTATAATAATGATGATAAGAATAAGATAAAGGGTTAGTTATATTAGCATTCTACACGAAGCCAAAACAAAACAAATCAAAGTCTTCAGCATAGTAAACCATGGAGTGATCAACTCCCAAATAATGTAAAGGCGTGTATTGCACACAGCACCAGTCACCAAACCAAATGTAGTAGCAAAACAAATCAAATCTAGGATGCATCCATACGCCCCTTGGTGTGAGCGTAGACAACCAAATATATTATAATCCGAGGATAGCACCGGTAAATATGTATCCCCGGGTCGTTTCTCCCAACGAAGGCTAAGACTTGGTTCGTTGGTTCGTGTTCGCGATTCGTGAAGTGAATCGTTTCGTGCAGGCTAAGGGAACCCTAAATTTCTACAAATAAAAGCACGTAAAACAAATAAACACGGAAAGCACGGAAAAGCACGTAAAACACGGAAATTAAAAACCTAAACGTAAAACGGGATCGAATCCTAAATTCCCGAGCTAATCTCGGGAAAAACTAAGTTAACTAGGGAAGACTTAAGTCCTAAAAGTAAATTCTAAATTCCTAAGGGTAGAAAACGTAAATTTAAACTTTACTTTTATTTAAAACTACTTTTTATTACTTTTTATTTATTTATTTATTACTTAAAATTACTTTTAATAACTAAAATAGAGATTTAACTAAGAAAAATGGAAAAATAATTTTGAAAATTTTAAAATAACCTAAAAGTAATTTAAAAACTAGAAAATATATTTTTTTTGGTTTTTTATATATTTATTATTAATTAAAAACTAATTATTAAATATTAACTAATTACTAAAAATAGAAAAATAAGGTGAAAATTAAAATTTATTTTTCTAAAATTATAAATTAACTAAAAAGTAATTTTAAAACTGAAAAACTATTTTTTTTGGATTTTTATTTAATTTTTATTAATTAAAAGTAATTAAAAAAGTACTTAAAATCTAGAATTAATTAAGAAAAATAGTAAATAAGCTAGGAAAAATCTGAAATTTTTAGGAAAATTCTAAATTATATCTAAGAACTTATAAAAATTGAGAAAAGCAGATTTGGAACTCTGAATAAGCACTTTGGATCAATAAGCAGTTTACTAATAAGCTAACAATAAGCAATTCTTAAGCAAACACCACCAAACTATTACAGACCAATATACTACCCTAAATAAGCACTAAGGAATACAATAAGCACAGAAAAGCACACAAAATAAGCTAAAAAGCACTAGAACAGTTTACACCAATAACAGTCCAAACAGCCTACTTGACAGCTTATTTTTAGGCACTAGATAAGCTAATAAAGTAAACCTAATGGGGGCAAAACTTAGTTGACCTAACAGAGACCCTAAAAAACACAAAAGCCCTAATTTTATAAACCCAATTGAACCCTAATTAACCCCTAGTTCAGACTACTGTAGCAACTGAACCTATGGAAGAACAGAAATGGGACAATGTTGCAGATTAATTTTACCTTATCAAATGTTATTGGAAATGATTAAATTTGATTGAAACCTAATCTATGCTAGCTAATCTAACCCCAAATGCAATATTATGTCCTAAGAACACCTATAGCTAACCTAGAATCAACCCTAAAGATGACTGATCAATGCTGTTCTGCACACAGTTCTTATACCAATTTGACTTTTGTACATGAACCTAGGTTTGACTAAAGTGAATTTTGATGGCCTAATTCTACTAAATGATGACTAATGCAAATGTTTAAGCCTAAAAATCTTGATCCTAAACACAAGTGCTAAGAGTTTACTCTAAAAATTTCTAACAGTTACACTTATATGGGCAGTTTTTAAGATTTTGCAAATCTTTGACTTTTTGCACTAAGGAATGTAATATTATGGTTTATCTAGGCCTAATTTAACCTAAGGAATGTAGATATGCAGAATTCTCAGCCTAAGAACACTAGAATACCTCAACAAGCACCTAAACCAAACACCCCTATAAAGACTCTATGCACTATGAAATCTGATCTATGAGCTTAAAGACCTAATGCAGCTTCTTCTAACTTATCTCCTAGCTTGTTTCAGTCCTAAATGAGCACTAGATGACTGGTTTATACCCCTAAGGCTATGGAATGCAAAGTGACTAAAATTAGGCAGTTGGATTCTAACTAAGGTCTAGAATGCAATTAAGCTAATGGCTGTCACTACTTATGCTATAACTAGGGTAAAGTAAATGTAATAAGCAACAAAAAGCTAGTTATAAGCTACTCTAAGCTAAAATGTAGGAAATGAAAAAGAGGGACTTACTTGGAGGCTGCTAGAATGAAAAGAGTATGAGATGGACTGAGATAAGCACACATAAGCTACAAGGAAGCTTTGTGAGCTTATCAGAAGGCTTATGAGCTAGTGAAGAGCTTAAAGTAAATAAGCAATAAGTAAATGAGCAGAAATTTAAATAAGCAGTAAAGAGAAAAGAGCTTTTTAAGAAAACTTAATTTTATTAAAACACTAAAGCTTGAGTACAAAGACTGATTACAAAGATTAAAAGCTTGACAAACACCTATTCTATTACTTAATTCCTACACGACTACAACACATGAACAAGGGGTCTATTTATAGCCTAGTTTGAGGCGGTTTGAAGCTCCCAGAAGGCTTATCTTCTTCCTTTGATCCTTTCCCACTAGAAAGCTCTCGAATTCCTTCATCCTTGATGCTTCCAGGCCTTTCTATCCATTAAGCTTGCTTTATCTTGTCCACGTAGGCACTCTGGAGCCTTCCTGACACTCTCTGATTCCTTCTAGATGGATAATGATTAGATAATCATTTGTAATTGGGGTTAATTTTGGGTGGGTTAAAATTAGGTCACGGTTGAACAGTAAAAGGGTGGAATTGGGGGAGAAGGGTAAAAGGGCGCGTTTGTTTTATATTTTTTTATTTTTATTTAAAGGTTAAGGGGCCGGGTTATGTAGTTTAGGGAATGGGCTTGGGTGTGTAGTGGGCTTTTGGGTGAGCAGATTTGGGAATTTGGTTGGGATTTTATTATTAAAGGGTTTAAGGTTTATTAGTTGTAAGGTTTTATTAGTGCTAAAAATGATAAGGACTATTTGTGTAACTCCTGAAATATTAAGGACCAATTCTGCCAAATATGAAAAGTACACAAATTCAGAATCAATAAGCACATGATCTTTCATAGGCGTGGAGAGGGATAAGAGGTTTGTTAATGGTGTTGGGGTAAGATTAAGTTTCTTAGCAAAATTAACAGATATGATCGAATGCGTAGCACCGGTGTCAAATAAAGCAAAGACAGTATGATCGCCAAAATATAAAATGCCGGTAATGGTACCTGAGTTGTGAGCTGCCTGATCACGAGTAGTAGAGAAAACCCGGCCTGTAGTCGTAGGTGGTTTAGGGTTGTTCGCAGGTACAATGGCTTTCTGCTTAGGACAATCCTTCACCTTATGTTGAGTAGACCCGCAATGGAAACACCCACCTGTAGACCTGTAACACGGTCCCGGATGTGGCTTACCACAAGAAGGACAAAGAGGTGGGGGAGGCAAAATCTCAGCAGACCTGTTCTGACTCGAAGACCCCGATGCACGGTTCTGCTGATAACCCGTAGACTGATCCTTCCATTGTTTCTGACCATTGTTGTTGTTGTAGCCCCGCCTGTCATTCCTCTGCCTGTCATGCTGACCCCTGTAACTCTGACCCTGGTCAGATCGACCTCTGTACTCTTGAACCTGGTCAGACCGACCCCTGTACTCCTGATTTCCCTGTCCCCTATGCTGAATCCGGTTACCATCCCTGTCCCTCTTATTAGAAGGCCCACTCTCGTGCAGCAGTTCAATGTTGCGGGCTGCAGCACAAGCCTGAGCGACATCCGGATACTCTGTGTTGACAATCCTATCCAACACCCATCTCTTTAGCCCCCACTTGAAATGCCTGGCCTGTCTCTGAGCATCGCCAGCCACGGGCCCCACAAAACTAACCAGCCTCATGAATCTCTGCATGTACTCCACAGAATTTTCCCTCTCTTGCTGACAAATAGAACCATACTCTCTCTCAAACCTCTGTTGCTCAGACACCGGGAAATACCTGTTATAGAAAATCTCGCGGAAAGTGGCCCAAGTACAAGTATCCACGTAAGCCTCTCCTCCTGCCTGAGTCCTAAGATGAGTTGTCCACCAGCTCAGAGCATCCCCTTCTAGTTTGAACGCAACCAACAGGGTCTTAAAGTTATCAGGACATCCCAGAACTTGAAACAATTTCTCCATATGAGTTATCCAATCTTCTGCTTCAGCGGAGGTAGCAGCAGATCGGAAAGCAAGTGGTTTCAATTTGTTAAACTCCTTAATCCAACCAGAAATTATGGTAGGTGGACCACCACCACCACCACCACTACCACCCGATGAACTCGCGCCGTTTCGGATATCATTGTAAATCTGGGTCCTGAGTTCGGTGGAAAGGTTAGGGAGAGCATTGGCCAGAGCAGCATTGATCATGGCCTCAAAATCAGGACCATCCCCTTCACCATTTCTGCGTGTGGCCACCATCTGAATGAGTTTAAAAGATTAGCAAAACGAAACAAGATAGATAATGAAAGCAAAGTACGCAGAAGGAAACCTAATGTCTACCCAATCCTCACAGGTCAAAAGCCTAAGCTCAAAGGGTCCTAAAACCTGTCGCTCTGATACCATAATTGTAACACCCCAACCCGACAAGGGTAGAAATGCTACATTATGGTGATAAATCAGATACAAACAGATATAAATGCAAGCGGAAGTCTTAATATAAATAACCAAATGGAAGTTAAGTCAAACAATGACTTAAACAAATACATAACTCCCCAAGGCAAAATTCAAATGAAGTACAAAACAAATCCAAATCCAAAAGTTCATATTAAGCTAGGAAGACTAAGGTCGGTCCACACACAATCTAGCTCTCATCCCAAAAGAAGCCATCCCAAAGCTCCTAGCTAAATACCTGCCGCAGGAAAAGAAAATGCGGCTGAGCTTCAAAAGCTCAGTGAACAGATATATCAACAAAGTAAATGAAACAGAAATGGAAACAAAGGATGTGCATTGGGAATAACAAAAGGTATAATAATGATGATAAGAATAAGATAAGGGTTAGGTTATATTAGCATTCTACCACGAGCCAAAATAAAACAAATCAAAGTCTTCAGCATAATAACCATGGAGTGATCAACTCCCAAATAATGTGAAAGGCTTGTATTGCACACAGCACCAGTCACCAAACCAAATGTAGTAGCAAATCAAATCAAATCTAGGATGCATCCATACGCCCCTACCCAAACCAATTGCAGATCAAACAAAGGGACGGTGTGGAACTTCACTCGACCACACTGGAGTCATGACATTGGTGCATCAATGCCACGGTCATGTTACCTTCATGACTAGGAAAATGCTCGGGTATAATACTAAAGGGTCAAAGGCAAATCAAATAGCAAAGTCTAAGTCAAATCAAAGTATCATAAGCAAAGGTGCATAACAAAGGTTTAATTCAAAAGGTCCAGAGTTCAAAA